>JFFI01001873.1:0-51509 GCA_001563125.1 Colletotrichum salicis
AAGGGGGGGGGGCCCATAAGTGGGTGCTTTGACTTAGTGCCTCGGAATAGTCTAGCTCCATACCACTCGGTACGGCGCGGGAGAGTGGTGGGGGATATTCACTACATTAGCCTGGTACGTTCGGAGCGGAGTGCGTCGGTTCGGGAGTTGGCGGGCCTTTCTTTTTCCCGACTTGGACGACACGTCCATCCCATGGGCGGCCGGAACAGGAACTTGTACCTTTCTCCCTCCCAAAGGATTATGAGAGGGGTACAGTCGATTAGAGGTTATCAAGCCCATAGTCGTGAAGTCTTTAGAGACGGTGGTTCTACAAGTAGACCGGGACTTGCAACCGGAGGTCAACGTTCCCACTGGACACACTGTGAATCGCTCTTCGACTTAGACAAAGGTCAGCAAGAGAAAAACCCTTGTCACAATGCCATCTCCCAAGTTTCCTAGTTTGGAAGTCGCAATCGAGCCGCTGAGTGCCCCAACAGTCGGTCGCGATGGCTACATCGGCCTTAACCCACACACGAGGCGTGTACCCGGGCGACTTGTTTGACGAGCTCATTGTCCAGCATATGCTGAAGGGTCGCGGTGGGATCGAGAGCTTCCGCGAGATGTATGCGCGACATCCGCTTGCTAACGCGTGGTGGAACGACAAGAGGCCGGATATGAAGCGGATCAATGTCCCGACGTATATTACGGGCACGTGGACGAACACGATGCGTGGCATGGGTGCGATTCGGGGCTGGCTGGAGGTGCAGTCGAGCGAGAAATGGTTGAGATGGCATCCGTGGCAGGAGTGGTTTGACCTTTGGGGGAACTCGGAAGCCAAGGAGGAGCTCTTCGCGTTTTTTCGACCGGTATCTCAAGGGTGACGACAACGGCTGGGAGAAGACGCCCAAGGTGAGGATGTCCTTGCTGCGGTTTGGTCAGAAGATTCCACAGGCGATTGAGAATATCGTCGAGGAGGACTTCCCGCCGGCGCGGACGCAGTACAAAGAGTTCTTCCTCAGCACGGAGGAGACGCTCATTCCTGATGCTGCGCCAGAGGAAACGGCGACAATTAGCTACGACTCCAATTCCAGCGGGAACGTCAGCTTCACCCATACCTTCACCGAAACTACCCGCATCATCGGACTACCCAAAGCCGTGCTGTACATGTCCTGCTCAGATCACGATGACATGGACGTGTACGTCGTGATCCAGAAGCTTGACTCGGACGGCCAGCAGATGAAGAACCTCAATATTCCCTGGAAGGGTATCCCAGTGAACTCGGTTGAGGAGTTTGCGCCGGAGCAAGAGACGGAAGTTGTGCTGTACAAGGGACCCGTTGCCATCCTCCGAGCCACTCACCGGGCCATCGACGAGACCAGGAGCATCCATCCGCACTGGCCGTTCCACCCGCACGAGAAGGAGGAGAAGATCCCGCCGGGCGAGGTGGTCAGGCTAGACATTGGGATATGGGTGCTTGGTGTCGAGTACGAGGCAGGAGAGAGCCTGCGGGTTGTTGTCAGCGGACAGAGCTTCGCCGTGAGTAATTTTGGGAAGAATCATACCTTGAATAAGGGTAAGCATATCCTACATCTGGGAGGTAGCCAGGCAAGCCACATTGTTCTTCCTTTCGTATAGATAATATCAAACTTGATCGCCGATTCATGCTTCCAATAGCTTGACGTCTTATGCCATGCTTTGACCGTTCCACCATGCTTAGGAAGGAAGGAGTTACGTGGGGGATGGGATAATCCGCCCTGAATACTCGATTGAATACACACCCGAGGGAATACACAGGAAGCCCATATAGCCCCCCTCAATTGCATTCCTGTCACCAGCACAGCAGGCGCCTTCCTAGGTCGGATGGTCAGGTCAAACTGGCTGGATAGTGGAGTGGTTAATGGTCAACAATCAAATTCTACACTAATCAGCCTACTCGACGACAGGCTCAGCGCATACGAGAGTTCCCGAGTTCGAATCCCGGCATGAGCACCAGAAGTTTCCCGGCATGAGCACCAAGAGATGTAGCCACACCGGTGAACTCTTTTTTTGTCATCTGCTCCCATAATAGTGGCTTCAAGCGGGAGATTGGCTTAGGCTATCTATGTAGATCATGTTGAACGCGAGTAGAAACTTATCCAGGCCCTCAACATGTTTCTTAAACCGTGCTACGGAGGACTCGAGCTCCCACTCTCCTTGATACTGTCTCGAAAGCTCCTTTGTCTGGGCAGATCTCTTGAAGTACATACTGAGAGAACTGGCTAGAAAGTATAGCATTGTTAGTAGTAATAGCGGCAATAGTAGCATTGATGGTAGTTTCCAAAAGCTGATGTATGGAGCGGCAGATTATACTGTCGCTGGGAGTGACAGTATCCTTGGCTGGTGGTTAAGTGTTTGCAGCCCAGAAGGTGGAGACAAGTGGATGAACCCCGAGTCTCTGGAGTTTGCGCCGCATTAAGCACAGAGATAACCCCGAACTGTCTAGATAGTCACACGGCCATATGAGACAGGTAGCAAGATATTCTCCATTTGCAACGTTGATGTTGGACGTCTGAGTCGATAGTAGTACCTCTGAAGCACACACATTAACCCGCAAGATTGGAGGGGCATCTGGCGTCGCGTTCGTGTTTGTCGTGTACCCTTGCAATCAGCGAGCCGTCGGGAGTGGTAGCAGCAGGGGTACTGAATCTTCTATTGGTTGCAGTGCTTCACATTGAGTGATTTCCAGCCCGGATTCAGGGAAACTTCCACCTCCCCTTGGAGAGTTGGCGTTGTGACTGTGATTGAAGACATGATGACACAACCAATCTAACCGAGTGACACCGGCAGTAGGAGAACGTGGAAGACATCACTCTGGAGGGATTGATCTGCGGACTTGTAGACCACTGAGCTCACCGCCTAAGGTTTCATCGGCCGCTGCGCAAGCGTACACGCCGGCTCTGGGTCGGGCATGCGCAACGGGGCGCGGCGGGCGCGTCCTCTGTCACATCGCGGGCCGCACTCCAGACGCCGGTTCGCAGTTTGAGTTCAAGCAACGGCTGTACCGGTTCGTTTCCTGTGTTGCGTGTCACATGAGGAACTTCGAGTCATGGAGGAACATGGAAGGGAGAACTTAATCTACTGGTTCCTCCTATCGATCGGGCTTGCATGATGTGGACACTGGACAGAACGGTCCCGATAGAGCAGAAGGAAGATGGCAGACCATCAAGTCCGAGAGCAAGAGACGGCAACCGGGCCAGGCGCGCGCGCACAGCCTTGGGCAGAGGCTGGTGGGGCCAGCGGAACGTTAACCAGATTCCGGGAACGCCATTTTGGTGTTTTGGGTGCGTTGGTGTGGGCGGGGGCCTTGGGCCTTGGGCCTTGGTGACGGTGGCCGGAGGCGTTTGTTAGATGCGTGGAACTGGCCGGGGCAGGATGCGTAGTTTGGCGGGGATATCCGTAGAGGTCGCAGACTCGGCTACAATGGTGGTGAGATGGGTTGGAGTTGGATTGGCTCGTTGTGAGTGAAATTTGTACGGAACAATGCGGAGTCTCAACTCAATGGACACTTGTGGACGATGGTCGTACGAAAAGAGACTGACCGGAGCCCGTAAAACCTGACGTTCGTCGGGATGGTCGGGAATGGTTTGATGAGCTTAGCGACAACGTGTATTCGTACGAGAAGTTCGGACAGAGGAGCTACTGCAGACTTGGACGCGGCAGAAGCAGACGGCACAGAGCCAAAAGCCGACGGTTCTAAACGAAGGAAGCAGTCGCATCGAAATGGGCGCAGATGGAGCGGTTCACGCCGCGGCGTCGTAGCGCTACCCAATCGACCTTGTACGAGATGAGGGAGCTGTCAAT
Organism: Colletotrichum salicis; assembly: GCA_001563125.1. Taxonomy (NCBI): domain Eukaryota; kingdom Fungi; phylum Ascomycota; class Sordariomycetes; order Glomerellales; family Glomerellaceae; genus Colletotrichum; species Colletotrichum salicis. Next base: position 3,820 of record JFFI01001873.1, read on the forward strand.
ATCAGGTACCAATGTGACCTTCCGTTGTGTCTATTGATGGGCAGCCGCAAGACTTGTTGCGCTTTGACGGTGATAGTAAGGGAAGCGACTGCGACCAAGACCCTGAAATCGCCGTCGGATCTTCTTCTACTTCTTGATGAGAAACGAGACTCGGTACGGACGTAGCAGTCGGCGGCCGGATACCTATCCGTCTTTCGTACGACATTGCCTCGGTATCTGCCAGGGACTGTCAGCTGTTGTCTCTAACACCAACCTCCTTCTGTGAGCAAGGCTTGCTGTTGGGGCAATGAAGAGACACCACAACGACATAGTCCGTATTGCCTGCGTCTTTCGCAAATCGACCCCTCTCGTTGCCCCTCTCACAAGTGATTGTGATATGGCGTGCCCCTTGAAGATGCACTTGAACGGCAGACTCAGCCTGCAGCCGGGGAACTGGGGAAGACCTTGCTTCCATCACGTTGGAATTGTCTCTTATTGGGTGTGAAGGAGGAAGATGCAGAGAGGGAGAAGAAGTAGCAGGGATGACAGCTCGGAGCAATTGAACGGCGTGCATGGGATCCACCAGAGGCACGCACCCCTGCATAACATGTGCACAAACTGGACTTCAATGACCAGGGCTTATTACATAAGCGCACACACAACTCACAAGTGCTGACTTATGCAAGGGGAGCTCGGGCCATGAGTAGCGGCTGTTAGCGCCAGCGCCATTGAGAAGGAAAAATGAGAAGAAAAAACTCTAGAAGAGAAATGCCCGAGCTTCAAGCTCTCATGTTAATCGGCATTTCCACATTGCGCATCCGCATCTTCACCGTAAAGGAATGCAAGATTGACAATGTGTGAGCAGAGGTCATAGCGATGACTGACCTGAGGGACCGAAGGATCTGACAGCTGAGCAAGTTTCCAATTAATTGGATGATCAGATAAACATTGGATGAGAATGGGATGAGAGCAAGCAGCAGCAAGACCATCGCCACATACACATATCCATCTCATGACTTCATTGCTGCCCAAACGGCTCCTTAGAACCTGGAGCTCGACTGACAGAATGTGCTGGAGATGTCGATCAATGGCGAACGTGCTTCTCATACCTTTTACTTTTTTAGCTAACACACTTTGTGAGTAGTTTCTCACGCAACGTGCCACTAGATGAGAGACTAGCGACTGACGGGTGCCGGCCGTCGGCACTAACAGCAGCGACCTCTGCGCCAGGCAATCTCCCCTGTCCGATGCTATTCCTGTTCCTGACCTGGCCAGCCTGGGAGTTTGCGCGGGCGCGCCAATTCTCAAGGTTTGGTGAAGATCCGACCAGAGCCGAAGAAGAGAGCAAGCAGGGACAGTCAGTCACCAAGCGATCAGAGTGAGGCGCAACCGCTTGGCTGGTTGATTCGATTGAATGTTCTCGGACCCTCAGACTTGGGTTGGATCGGGAGAGCAGAAAGACGCGTTGGTGGATGGGAAAGGTAAGAATATTGTTTGTCTTTGGCGGGCATCTGTGCATATTTCACTAGTTTTTGCTCGTCTTTTCTCTGCTCGACTGGTCTGAATTGATGATCTGATGTCTTTCTTTTGCAGCGTAGGACCGTGGAAGAGGCGCATCTTCTCTCACCTGCACTTGCACTTGTTCAGTTGAGGTCCTCTCACCTGCGACCTCACCTCATTGCAACTCACTCACATCTCACCTTCATCCTGAGACGAGACTCACTCTCACTCTCATACAGTCCTAGTAAACCCAGCCATCTCATCACGCCTGAGATCACCATTTCTTTCTCGTTGCCTCCAAGATTCAACCAACTTCATCATCAACTCTTACGAATACTATATACATCACCAACAATCAACCTGCGTCACCTCGTCCTCCAACGGCCTTCGCCCGACTTTCCCCCACCGCGATCCCTGCCCTGCACCTATTGGCCTTTTCCTCTGCCGCGCATCTCCCACCTCCGTCCAACCATCGCGTCTGATCCATCACATCCCACCTTATCCCACTCTTCACCTGCAAGGGTCTGCAGCCTGCCGCATCTTGTCACTCGCTTTGCTGCCAATTGGCGAATAATTCAACCTTGGGAATTGCTGCCTTTGCTGCTTTCTGGCCTCCCCGCGTACGGCATGCCTGCAGTTGGTCGCATCCACACAGTTCCACACCCTTAAAGCCCCCTGCAGCTACCCTCGTCACTTTTGTTCCGTTGCATCAGACGCCCTTCCAAGTTCCTTCTCCTGCGTGCGTATTCCCGTCACCCAAGGTTTTCTTTGCGCCGCCAGCCGTGTGTGTCTCTTTCTCCTTCCGACTCGCGGCCGATCATTCGAGAGGGAAGAGAAAGAAATGTGCTACCTGCTCCTTCATCCTCGCCATTCTCCATTTCCTCTCCCACAAACTGCCATCGCCAGATTCTCTGCGCGCGGGTCAACACCACTACCACCATTATCATCCATCATCTCAACCAGGAGACAAACCCCGGCGCCATCTTCGCATCGCTAGGCTTCAATTGGCCAACATAACAGATAGCCCTGTCGATCGGTCGCTATCTACTCCCCGGAACTCAAGGGTCTCTTTTCGGAGCGAGGTCCTCTAGCTACTTTCCACCATTATTGACCAGGTCGCCTGTTGTTTCTTAGACGACGCCAACATTGTTGTCCATCGCAACTCCAGCATTGCTCGCGAACACGACATTAACGGTGGCTATTGGCAGAAGGCGCCATCCCATCTTGTTGCTAACAATCATCAACATCATCATCGCCATCGACATTCACTATTCCAGCTCAGTTCCAGATACCCAGTATTTCTTTGCCCTGCGTTCCCAGCCTCTCTCGTCAGCTTGTCTGGGTTCTTGCGACCAGGACCCTCCGTTTGTCCCACCAAGCACCACACAGTCGAGACATTCCAGCATCTCTGCCCCTCGTCAATTGAGACATTCCTGCGCCATCGCGACAGACATCCGTAGTTCGTACTGCGGCGGTACCGCGTCTGCGACACGGCCCAACCTCCAACGCTGGACCCAACTGCCGATCCGACGTTGTGGGAGTGAAAAGACCCGACTCGAGAGTTTGCCCGCTTGCCCTGCCTTTCCACGTTTCCATCGGTTCATGGCGAGCCATCCGACGTAACGCAATCCTCCTGTCTAGACAGCCCATCGGTTCTCCCCTCGGGTTTCCTCTCAATACTACCGACCAGGAAGAAAATAAATAAATAAAGGATTCTACGGCACTTCCACCACATGCCGCCATCAGCAGTCGCGTAGGCCCAACGCTGCAGAAACCAGGTTCCGGCCTGTTCTCTCGCAATAGCAGCTCTCTTATACCTTCAAAGCGCACCCACAGCCACGACTCGACAAGTTTGCTACCACTTCAATTCTCCTCTGGCTGTTGCGCCGTGTCCAGGGATTACTCTCCTTATTATTCAATCACCAAGGACGTCGATTGCCCTTCCCGTGCTCACCCCCCTTCAGCTGCGTTAGCTTGACGCAACTGCCATTCGCGCTTCTGCACCTCGAACAGGCATCATCCTGATTCTCGACGCCTTGTTGCCGCCCAATTCGGTCACTCACCACTCCAATCCGACTGCCGGCGTGATCCTTTGGGCGAAAGAGCCGTCTGATAATACGAATTTCTAGATCGACTTGCATACGGGTGATTGCTCTTGTGCAATCGGATCAAGGAAAGGACGCCGTACTTTCTTTTCCTTCGACACGATGGATAGTCTCGCGCGGACACAATCGCGCGACCGCGAGAGGTCACTCCCCTCTCCAGTCTACCCTCGTCCATCTTCGAGATCAAGTACAAGTACCAGTGCAACCCGACGAACACCTCGCAGCGCAAATAGTTCGACCTCACAGTTCGTTACCTCGCCGCGACCTCCCAGTTCCCATCCTGCCCATAAGTTCCACCATAGCTCCTGTGCCCCGTCGATGGTGACCTCCCGGCCTGGGTCTGCTGTGTCAAGAGACCGAGTCTCCGACTCTGGAAGGCAGAGCGCCGCGTCTACATATCTCCAGGACAAACTCCAGAGGAGAAGGGAGGAAGCTGACAGGTTGGCCGCGGTACGGTCAACACAAGACATGAGCGCCTCCGTAGAATTACCAGCACGACATGCACAGAGCTCTCCCGTGAAAGGCGAGTCCGTTGATGGACGTCGGCCAAGATCAAGTGGAGGCAATGGAGAATCTGCAAAAAGCAAAGGCATGGGCGCCAAAGAAATGGAGGCAGTAAGTAACCCTGGATTACCACATGTCCGTGTAATGCGGTTTCTGATAGCTGCCTTGACAGACTGTTTCCACATTGCACAAGCAAAACTTTGACCTCAAGCTCGAGCTGTTCCACCGCCGCGAACGACAAAATGCGCTCGAAGAGCGAGTCGACGCTCTCGAGTCGGAGAAAGCACAGATAGACGATGTGAACGACAAACTACTCGACGAGTTGGAGAAGCGAGACAAGGCTGTGCAGGAGGCGGTCCAGATGATAGTGACTCTTGAGGCCCAGGTTGAGACGCTGTTGAAGGAGCGAGAAATGGTCCGAATGGTCGACGCAGCCGGCTTTCTGGCCCTCGACGACCTCGAGTCTCGCCTCAGAAGTCCCACGCCCAAGCCTAGAGTAGCGGACCTGGCACGACTTGAAGATGATGCTAAGACGCTCAACCGCATGCCCAGTTTCCTATCGGACTACACCGAAAACACCGAGAACCTACGAAAAGTCTACCTCAGCTCGCGCGGTAGCCTACTCAGCCTGCCAAGGCTCAACACGGAGGGAGTGGATGAGACGGATCCGCGTCGTGGTAACGGCATGACAAGCCCGAGCCTTAGCGTCCTCAGTGAAAGCTCATTTGTAAGTGTGTATGGTGAGAAAGAAGACCAGGATCGAATGATTGTGGCCGATGCAGACGAGCCACACTCTATGGATGGTACTTTACCTCACTCCGGGCCGCCTCGAAAGGCCTCATACGGAAGCGACCAGTCTAAGATACAGAGACCACCGACCACCATGTCAACACGATCCAGTCGCCCGAGTAGGTCCAGATCAACCGGTCGGGCTCCTGGTCCAGGCCAATTTCAGTCGCTCCACGACATCATCGACCATACCTCGCCCCTCCAGAAGCTGGCGAGGCTCGATCATACCTACCTAGACAGCCAACCCGCCCAAGACTCCTCTCCGATGGCAGGAAGAGGGCAGTCGCAAAAGCAGATGAAGGATGCGAAGCATGAAGCACTGCGGAAAGTGACCACAGACACGCCAGATTCACGGCCTGGCGAAGGCCTGCCCCCGACACCTGACACCATCTCCACATCAACGCTTCGAAGATTCAAGACATCGGATGACACACTCTCGAAGCAACGAGCTGTATCGGATCAACATAGCTACCGTTCAGTGTCAAGGGGTACGTCCAAGGATGATGAGGGGGAGCACGGTGGAGGTGCACCGGTATTCCAGCATCCCCCATCTTCTGCGTTTGCTGGGCACGAAGAGCCAGCCAGTGCCCATTACTTCGACTCTCGACCGCCTTTGATCCCTCGCCCCAGGTCGGCAGATGAAACGACGATATCGAACCACAGGGAAATGGAATGGGACTCTGATGGAGATTCGATGCACTCCCTCGACTCTAGCCTCGACATTTGGCTACAGCAAGGCAAGGATCCAAAGTACATTGCACAACAGCGGAGTGAGTCTCCGGATCTTTTCAGCTTTCCTCTTTCTGGTGGGGGATGGAACACGGCCGGCATGTTCGGCTCATCTGGCGGCGCATTTGAGGTCCCCGGCCTCCCGCCACCGCATCACAATCCAGCCGAGGACGTTCTTTTCCAGGATGGGGCCCAGCCTCTCCCCCCTCCGAATAGAAGGTCGAGCTTGGGTGCGAAGACAGGCCAGACTTCATCGAAGAACATGCCCATTAATGGCAAGCTTCGCAAGTCACCTTCTCGCAGCGGATCCCGGCGCAACAGCGTCGATGCGCAAATGATCCAGCTGGCAGAGGCTGTGGCTAATAGCCCGCAGCATGATTCAAAGACTGGTGCTCGCGTCAAGGACAGCCATTATCCCCCTTCTTCGACTGCCGCACCCCGTGGACACCGGTTGAACTTCTTCAGACGATCTATCGGCGGTAGCACCGCTCCGAGTCCGGTTCAACAGACACCGGCAGTCGAGCCACCGGCACCAACTCCCACACAAGCTGCCCCCATGGGCGTCCCATCACGGATGCAGCGAAACCATCCCGGTGAGGAGGACAGAACCAGCGCAACACCACCTCCCATCTTGCGTAATCCCCGTCCGGCTCGTTCTGGCAGCTTTGACGAGGGTGCGCCTGTGCATGATCGCAGCCCTGCGGCCCCGACAACACCTATGACAAGCCACATTCCGAACACACCGAACGCGAACGGGACGCCTGCCTCTGCAGAAGCCACGCCCACGAGCAACTCTGCGAGTGGTGGCGCGCCCTTACACAAGCGAAAGTGGTTACCGGGCTTTGGTCGAGCGAGCAGTCTACGGAATCGTGCCGGCTGAGGAATCTGGCAGTCATCAAGCCAATCGCCGGCAGAAGCTAGTGAAGAAGAGAAGACAGTCGGCGATCCAGGAGATCTTCGAGTCACGAAAATCTGGCCCGATGTAATATATTTGGCCCCATCGATGGGCTTGTTGTAATACCTATGCCTCATATGCCTCTACCAGGCAGGATGCTAATGATGGGCTGTACGATGGGGACGACTCAAGCAAGCAACGATCTGGGATTTGAATTGAAAACCCGCCGGGGTGTTTGAAGCCCGGCGGCAGAACGGGTGGGAAGGCGTTGAATAGCTGCAAGCAAAAAAGCATGGCAAAGCACTTGTGTCTGTGAAAGACCGTGCTTCAGGGTATTCATCCATTCATCAAAATAGAACTTGGAATATTCTTTTCATGAACTCATATGCACCTAGTAATATCCTGTGGCCTTTGTCGATATGTACTTGCCTAGCCTCCTTCACCGTCTCGTCCACCGTAGCCGCACATCCTTGGGTCGATTCATCTGTAATGTCAACCTAGGTTGACTATCCTGCATCAAGTCTAAAAGCCCCTGTCTAGCCTTGATCGCGTTCTCGGTTGCTGGTTCAGCGCTACTATTATCGTGTTCGAGGACGGGCTCGACGGTACACTTATGGAAGAGTGTCGCGATGACGGTGACGAATTCGACTTGAGCCATTTTTTGGCCTGGGCAGGTGCGAGGGCCTGAGGACCAGGGGAGGAATGCGCCGCGGGGGGGTTGGATGTGAGGTTGTGGTGGTGATGATGATGATGCCGATGATGAAGATGTCTGGGGTGTAAGCCATCGCGTTGGTTTAAAGGCGAGGGCGTCGGAGCCCCAGGTTTTGGGGGAGGTGTGGAGGGCTACTGTGTTTATGTAGACTGTGCAAGGGGGGATTGTGTAGGATGCGGCGTGGGTTGCGGAGGGCGATGATGATGGTATTGAGGCTGAGGTTGAGGTTGGTGTCGTTGATGTTGAGATTTGGCTGGGAAGGGTTTGGGTTGTTGTGTTTGAACGCATTAGATGGGTCAAGGGCGGGAAGAGGCGGAGGGTTTCGAACTTGGAGAAGTTTGTCAGTATTTCCATGTACTTTCTAAAGGTATCCTTCTTGAAGGATATATCGGTTGTGGAAAACGAAGCTCATGGATAGGGCAGGGAAGCCCAAGGGAGCCAGGTAGAGTGAGTGACGATGTGGGTAGCGACAGTGGAAATACTCACCATGACAGCAAGACACCGCGTGAGCCTCGGAAAGACGATGCTGTAGTCCGCCAGTTCTCGCTCCACCTGCCCCGGCGAGGACGATGGTGATGGCGTGGGAGGGCCCAGAACGGCGTCGAGCTCGGCCTGGATCCAGGCTTGCCACTCTGGGTACGCTGCGAGGAGGGTGACGGCGTATGCTAGGGTGTTTGCGGTTGTGTCGAAGCCTGCGGCGGTGGAGATGAAGAGGTTACCTGCGATTTCTTCTTCTGTGAGGTAAGATTTGGGGTGACTGTTGCTGGTGGTGCTCTTTGCGGGAGGGTTCTTTTCCGAAGTGTCGGCGCGGCTCTTTTCCTGATCTGAAAGGCGTACAAGCATACTCATGATCGTATCCGTCTTTCCTACCTTCGTCGTCATTGATGGCTCGTCTGATGAACCGCCCAAAGATGAAGAGGATACGTCGGCCAACCGCTGCCTCTCCCGATCCAGCATGTCCACCGTCAGACCAGGTAATCTATGGAGCGCAGCCCCTAACGTCTGGACTACGTTGGACATGAAGGGGAGACGCAGGATACGGATCGGGATGAAGGCAGCGAGGTCGAGGAGTTCGGTGCAGAGAGAGATTGCGTCGACGTAGGACATGGTTGCTGAGGGGTCGCGTGGGAGAGGGGTGATGGCGAAGGGTTTGTTGTCACCATAGGCAATTTTGGTGAGGACGTTTATTGCGATTGTGCGGAGGCCTTGGATTGTGCTTGATGTTGTTGCTGTTTTTGTGGTGTTGGTGGCGGTGGAGGAAGAGGATGAAGATGGAGGGGACAGGATGTGGTTGACGAGGGATTCTGCTTGTTTGGCCGTTGCTTTGTACACTTCTGGGCTAATACGATCGTTTAAAACGGGGGCTACGATTCGTCTTTGGCGGGACCATGATTCGCCGTTGGACTATGATTAAGTGTACAATTGTCAGCTTACAGACCTTCTCCCACCATCGGTGAAGTGGACTTCGGTGATGCAAGATGAGCGCAGCATCGCTAGGTCTTGTTCATCCATCAATGCTCATCTATAGAGGCTTGATACTGGGACTGAAGTCTGAGAAAAGACACTAAACTCACAGTCAGGATGTTAGAGGCCAAGAACCCCATGACCTTGCAAACGATATCCGGCTGGACAAACTCCCGACGACCGTTCAAGATGGCGTGCGCCATGGTCGGGTCAGCGCAGATGAGCTGGTTGAGACCCGTGGTGACGAGCATGAAAGCCGCGCCGACGCGATCGTGGACGGCGGACTTGTCGCGGAACTCCCAGCCCACGATGGTGAGTTCTACGGTGGCGAAGAAGGTTGCGGGGAGGAGGCGTTTGAAGAGAGGGCGGAGGGGGACAGAGGTAACGACGTGGATGAGCTTTAGCTGTGTTAGTCGCGAGGTTGTCGAGAGATGTGTTGACGAGGATGGGAGATGAACTTGCGTTTTCCGGGTCATATGGGCATATTATTATCGGGAGGCCTACGGTAAGAGCTGCTTTGTAGTTTGTGTAGAGATTCCATAGTTGGGAGGCGATCCAGAGGAGCGGTAGGGCGATGAGCCCGGTGAATATGGGGCCCATTGTTGCGATTGAGTGAGAGGGTGCTCACGATGTTGTTGTGAGGTTTCATACGAAAACGTGAGTAAGAATGAGATTAAGCTCTGATGTTAATGGTGAGATAAGCTGAATGAGTGAGGGGAAGGGATTAGTGTCATCACGTGTACACCACACAATGCATGATCCTTCGGACGCGAGACATTGGACGAAGACCTGTGGAACGGGTAAGATATAACGAAGGCTCATTTTGACGCAACGAAAGTATAGATCACTTGCTATGATGATAATGTCGAGGATGCTATTCGTGGAAGCTGCTGGAGACCCGTAGTATTGGTAAATTTCGAGGAAATTGATGACATTCAGCATCTTGAGCTATGGTTTGATGCAACTAGCATGTAGCATGACTGGGCTGCAGAGATGCTCGGCCTATCTTGATCGTTGCACAAAGCGACAAACAATTGCCGACACCCCCCCAAATGTACGACTTTCAGAGATCACGACCTGATGAGAATTGACATAGGCGCTGCCGCTTAGTTTGTGAAACAGTTTGTGAGTTCACTTGTAGACCTCATCTTCTGTAAACGCGTTCTTTAAACGCGTTTAGCCCAGGCCGATCGGTACCGGGTTCGGGTTCGCTTTTGCCTCCGGCATGTTGAGCGCGTTTCGCTCCGGTTCCCCCACTCCAGCGCGGGATTTATGGGGCCCCGCGGGGGGATGACGCCGCGAGGGAACGCCGCGAGGGAACGCCGCAGGCCGGTCGGCTTTCGGGAGGTCTTTTAGAGGATTTGAGCGATGGACAGAAGAGAGCGTTGCGTTATGGGCCTGCGAGATCATTTGTGTTATGCTTTACTTCAGCTCTTGGAGACCGAGTCGACCAGTGGACTCGTGGCTCAGTGAGCTAATCTTCTTTGGCGCTGAGTGAGTAAGCAGGAAAAAGGAAAACTCATGCGCCGTGGCTTTTCCCCCTTACATTGAGGCTCGTACTGCCCAACCACTGCATCAACCTTTCAGTTTGGCGATATCAATTGACTTCACTCAGTCTCTGATCTTGTACCAGAAATCGAATGAAGGCCCTTCACGCTCATTGACGAGGCTTCCACCGCGGAAGTGCTGTGCAAGCCACGATGCTCGATACCACAATGTCTCGCCAGCCACTGCCGAAGAGGCCAGACCAACTTCGCCCCGACCCGTCACCATCAGCGTCCACGCATATCGAGTCACCGAACGACCGAGTCTCTGCAGCTGCTACCCGGAACAGGAGCTCAATGGCCAACGATGGGCCACTATCCGAGAGCCTGTTCACCCTAATTCCGACCGCGTCGTACAGCGCGCTGGCCCAGCTCTATCACCTCGCACGGCCTTGCTTAAGCGATCAATCTCAAGCCACCCGTCTCTTTTCACCAGTGCTACGATCAGACTTTGCACCAGCAGTTGAAGCACTATTTATCGGTGGATACGGGCACAGTTTTGCGGTCGTGGTGTTTGCTGTGCTGGTGAACCACGTTAGGAGGATGCTCGCACCGGCGCTTGGCGTGGGCGCGTTTGGGGGTCCCATTTTGACACTGAAACTTGCCATTGGAAGTCCGGCGCTTTTTCTTGGGGAGGAAGTTGAGGTTGGCTTCTTCGGCAGAGCGTCCACTCCGGAAGGAGCGTGGAAGCTTCTTGGGGATGTAGTTGGGACTATCGTGTTTGAGCGCGTCTTGGTCCGCGCTGCTGAGGAACTGGAGACAGTGAAGGGCTATTCCAAGATTGAGACTAAAGGCTCAACTGCAAACGGAAGGACGAAGGATGCTGACGAGGTCCGGGTTAGAGTGATCCAGAAGCGGAGGACTGCCGCTCTTGTTGTCTACTTGGTTTGGATTCTGGGATGTGCCGAGTATCTCCACACGAGAGCGGCACATGTCGTGGCCGTCGGCATTGCATATACCAAGCTCTTACGGGGCGATATGCTTCACAAACAAGCTCTATGGGAAGTTATACTCCCTTTCACATCGCCCAGGTCTTCGTCACTGATCGAAAGTGTCGGAGAGAGTCTCAGTGTGGTTGGGTTTCATCTAGAGCTTGCATGCTTCATCGCCTGGGGCCTCTATCCGCTCATTAGACTAGCCATCAGTTCTACGTTCAGGACGAATCCGAGGAAGAGCAAGCCCGGACTGGCGATGCTGATTTCTTCCTGGGCTTGGGGAACGGGTTATGTGACGAGGTACTCCAATAAGTACTACATCGGCCTGGAAATGAGCGGGATCTTGCTCGTGATATGGTGGATTTCTGCCTGTGGAGTATTTCTTGGCTCTCACTTCTTTTGTTTGAGAATGACATAGCCACAAACGTATGAGAATACGAACTTCAAGTTTGACGTGGCAGATATATCATTTCAAAAGCTTTGGATTCAGTTCGAGTAACTTGCTTGGATGTGGGCAGTTCAAAGGAACTGGTACATTTAGACATGAATGTTTCATTGTTTAAATTATATTCTGACTCAATTGACGGCCCTTGCCACCACAGGATTGGCGGATTGCCGTCATGTTACGTTCCTGACGCAGCGTTTTTCCGTCTCGTCTTCGTTGCCATGGTATAGCAGCTGGTTTTTGGTTTTGTTTTCCTTAACTCCTTTTAAACGCCTTCGCATAACTGTTGACCATCGACACCAACTCGTACACCCAAATTAAGAGTTCGGTAAAGGCGACTGCTGGGTCTTGTAGTCGCCGAGAATCCTATCATCATTCCGACACAAAATGCCTTGTACATAGCGCCTCATACACCTGATCCTCCCTTAGCTTCATTCTGTCGTGTGCTTGAAGTCCCTTTGCACGCGGATAGCGTGAAGGGGAATCTCGTCATCGCTCTTGTCGTCCCTCTCCTTGACAGGATAACTCGAGACGGAGTAGCCAAAGCCAGTGGTATCTGGCCTGAGCTTTGAATCTGCCAAAGGAGGCGTAGGCTGGCGGCTGGTGCCCTCAGATCCGTTGTCGTCAGGCAACCTGTAGAAGGCGTCTTCGCCGGCGCCATGCTTGGTTGTCGAAAGGTTGCGAGCGATCTGGGAGCCGTTATTCGTGTGCGGATCCTGCGAGGCCATGCCATTGCTGAAGTTGGACTTGTTCCTGCTGGAGCCGAAGCCCAGCGCCGTCGTGCTACGGAACATGCCGCCCATACTGCCCTTGAAACCGCAGGCGCGGATGATGCGCTGCATGGCGGGACGGATGGTTGGTAGGCAGGCGGAGACGATGCCGGATGACATCTCGATGGCGGTCCAGCCGACTGTTGGGGCGAGGGTGTAACTTGGGTCGGTGCCGCTGTAGGTGAAGAGGACACTCGTTCGGTATGCCGAGGTGAAGACGACACTTTGATACTGGTAAGCAAGACTGAAGACATATGTTCCTCTCGGAAGAAGGCACTTACAAGAAACCGAGGCCAAAGGCGAATGTCAGGGCAATCTTTTCAGCTTTTTGCAGCTGCAGCTTCCATACCTGAGGAAGAGGCAGCAGCAAGATGAGAAGATCGGTGAAAATAGTCGAGGCTGCGTTGGCGATCCAGGTAGCGACTTGGTTGATGCATCTGCCCGGGATATCGGGATACCAAAGCTTCTCGACAGGTACGCAGATGAAGATAAAGAGGAAAGTGATGCAGATGACCCAGGCAAAGACAAAGGAGATGACGAACCACGTCATCTTCTTGAAGAACGGGATGTGGAAGATGCGGTAGTACATCAACATCAAACTAAGCTTGGTCCAGCCCAGATTCCAGGCGTAGAGAATCTCTGCTACGACGAGGTACTTGGCCATCAACACGATGTTGTCGACGCCGACCTTGTCTGCGTGGAGGCCCATTCCCACCGAGTGCATCGCGAAGATGAAGCCAACAACAATGAGATTCCATAACTACAATAGATCAGCTTTGATTATGCCCAAAGTTGATGTCTCCGAACAGAGACTGGATTTGATGAAGAACGCACCATCGACCAGACAATCAAGTAATCATCCCACCACAGCTTCTGGCCCTTCGTTTGACGACTGATGAGGCGGAGGATAACGGCGAGTACGGCGAGGACCGTCACCGAAACCACAACTTCGACAGTCCATGGCTGAATGTTTTGAGGGTCGTATCCAGGAAGTCCGGGCAATGGTGACGGACCCGAGTCGGTCGACATCTTTTCGTGTGTAAAGTGCCTTTCAGCTCACAGCGGCGATGTGTTGAATAACACCCAAGACGCCGCGGGGAAGAGAGAACCAATCTCTCGGGTAAATGGGGGTGGGAGGACCCAGCCTGATAGCTTCGAACAAAAGAAAGAAGGGGGGTCTGGTCAACGGTCAAGGAAGGTGACGGGTCAACACGCATTCATCAATCTCTCGTCAGTCCGAACGGATTCGCTTCGCAGAGGGACTCCATAAAGGGAAGCAGGGCAATTGGATTACTTTATTCTGCCCAGGCACCGACTAGAGGAATGGGCAGAATCCTTCTGCAAGAAAGTGCCGTTCTATAGCCCTGACCCCTGAAAACAACGTGAAGCCTGTCGAGAGACGAGCCCCTGGACAACGTGGGAATGACGAAAAGCTAAGAAAACTGGGAAGGAAAGAACGTGTGTTCTTGGTTAAACACATGCGAGGGTGGTGAACACTATGCGAGGGTTTGATGGAACTCTGCGTTCGGCCGCCATTGCTTCATTCCTAAACCGGCGGCCAAGAAGAAGACCGCATATATGTCAAACGAGATATACAACCGAAAAGGGAACTCGATCATCCACAGGAGAGGAGAATAAGTGAGTGGACTGACGGGAAAGGATATCTGATAGACTTGCAAGGTTCACAAAAGAGGTAAACTCTTCGATGCCACGAGGGATGTCAGGCAAAGCCCTGGTCTCTCACTTGCCTACACATGCACGTTCCTGGGTTATTTCGTACTCCTGTTCCTGCAATTGCTCGCCGCAATGTTGATCTCCTTGTCTCCCAAGTGAGGAAGGAAGAAAAGTCCACAATAAGTGAGTGTTTTTCCACGCTTTGTGGACCGAGGTTGCTAGCGGCCAAAGAATGACAGGCCTCTGCAGGTCGAACGACGTTCATGATTTCGGCGTTGTTCTCCACTGAATTATGCGATGCCCTGGGGCAAAACGACATGGCTGGATGGGGATCATCCCGGATTGCTTCGCCCGGTGCTGGGATCCGACTTAGAGGTGCCTCGAATAGGTATCGGCTAGCACCCCTCGGCTCTTCAAGCCTCAGGACTACTGGCACTAAGACTTTTGCTGTCGATGCCCAGCGCCGACGTCCCCTTGTCGGCCCGGGGCTCATGTTGTCGGGAGATTTATGGCGGCTGGGCCATTGATTATGTGGTTGTTACACATCGAATACCGCATCCGGGTTTTGGCCGGCTTTGTCTTGAAGCTTGGAGCATTTGTGAAAGCCACTGAGCCAGGAACATCAGACTTTCCAACAAGGGCTCGCTCCCCCGTAACCGAAGCCTCGGCAGCTGCATGCGTCACAGAAGAATGCATGGCGTGCGGGATTGATCATTGGGGGCGGCAGATGGGAATCGAAGGAATGCCTCGCGTCAAACGATCGGCCCCGGCCGGTTGAAGAATTCCCCCTGAAGAATTCCCGAATCCATCGCATCAGAGAAAGACATGTTGTGCGTTTAAAGTCTGGCCAACCCGTCCCCGTCCACTTTGCTCACAGACATTTTCGGCCTCCCACCCGCCTTATGTCTGTAAGATACCAAACGGGTAGAGGAAACACTAGAGGAAGGATGTTCCCGTCCCTCCCGACAGTTCGTTTCTCTTAGACGGGCGTGAGAGGGAATTGACTTTTGACTTTCAACGGTCCTGTCTCTTTCAAAACGACGGCGCCTTCAGCAACCCTGACGCCACGAACCCGAAAATGGTATGAGATGAAACTCTCACCACCGTAACCACAACGGCATTCAGAGACGGCCCCGCTGCCGACGTGTGAACCCCCTTTCTCGCGGTAGAATGACCGAGTAAAAATGGCACTTCAGGTAGAGTCGTTCTCGGGCTCTTCGGTCGTCCGTCACAATAGCGCCAGCGAGGACGCTAGCTGGGGAGAACGTGGCTACCGCCAAACTAAAGCTGGTTGCTCATTTCGCCCCTCAAAAAGTAGACCCCGAGTCATGTCCCGTCCCTGTTCCCGAAGTCTGTGCTTCGGCGATAGCACGAAGTGACGAAAGGATATTCCTGGAAGACCATCCAAGCCCAACGCGTGCTCGCTGATCACAACAAGCTCCTCTCTGGAGTCTGTTCCACTTGTCAAAAGAAGGATGTTGTCGGATATCGACAAACGTCCCCTCCAAGGGACCAGGACTGGCGAATAATGAAGACTTGGTGACTTGTTCAGACTGGAGTCGTCCACGACCGTTTTTTCTGCTATCTCCACCTCACCGAAACAGGGACAGGCCTCACCGTGAGGCAACTCGTTTGGAAAAACCAGCCCGTGGTCTACTGCAACAGATGTTACGTTCAATTGGGCTCCCGAGGCTTTTCGGCGGAGTGGGCCGTTTGAGATACACCGCCGCCTCTGAAGTTTACCCAATGCAACCCGCAACTGGCGCCACGAGGGGTAGGATCTCCAGAACCCCTCAGGAGTGCTGAGTACATGTAGAAATCTGCATCTCTTTCAAACCTACTAAACCTAACTTTTGTCCAAGGCACCTTTTTCTTACCTCCCGGAACCGAACCAAACTCAAAGCAGCTTGTTATACACTCGCAGACAGCAGAGCAATAGGGCATAGACTACTCACACAAATCACATCATGGCAGCCACAACTACTCTTCAAGTCCCCCACCTCGGCGGCATCACGGCCGGCTACCGCCTGTCAGGGGACAAGGTCGACCCCGCCAAGCCCACCGTCGTGCTCATCAACTCCATGTGCACAACCGTCTCCCTCTACAACGACCAGTTCAACAGCAAGACGCTGACGGACGCCGTCAACCTGCTGGCCATCGAGCCGCTCGGCCACGGCTCCACCAGCTGTCCCGTCGAGCACTTCACCTACTGGGACACTGCCATCATGGCCCTGCAGGTCATGGACAAGCTCAACGTCCAAAAGGCTTTTGCTCTTGGCACGAGTCAAGGTGGATGGATGGTCACCCGTATGGCCATTTTAGCCCCTGAGAGGGTACGTTACGATGCCACGTGACATTCAATGACCCCGTTGCACTGTCACTTTGTTTCCCTGGGATCGCGATCCTTTTGAAAAAAACAGAGGATCGTTATTTTTCTGGGATTTCTTTTCTGGACTGTGCTGAACTCCATCGAATCTAGATTCTGGGTCTCCTGCCCTTGGGCACCTCCATGGACTACGAGTCAGCCGACTCGCGTGTCAAGGGCTGTTGGGACCCCAAGGCCCAGCTTCTGGCCTTCTACGACGGCTGGTCCAGTGCCACCCCGACGCCGGACTTCGTCGTTGACGACATCTGGTGCGGTATGGTTGGTAGCTTGGGCTTCTCTGGCACCGTCCCGCCCGAGACCCTTGAGTTCTGGACAAAGACCCTCAAGTTCGTATACAAGGGCGACGAGGGCCGCAAGAAGCTCAAGATGGCCTTGGGTAACCTTCTGTCAAGAGATGGTCTGCTTCTGAGACTGAGAGATGTCAAGTGCCCCGTCTACTGGCTCCAGGTATGTGACAATGCGGCTGAATGACTGATTACCTTGGAACGAATAGCTAACGAAGAACTAGGGAACTGCCGACCCTGTCTTCGGTATCAAACTCCCCGGCGAGCAGATCAAGCTTTTCACGTCTGCCCCGGAGGCGACAGTGACGATGGTTGAGGGCGGTGGCCACTACTTGAACGCCACCAGCCCGAAGGAGGTTGAAGAGGCTCTGCTGAAGATGGTGAAGGCGTACGCCTAAGGCTGAGGCTTCATTGTAGTTTTTTTCGGGGTGAACTATGGCGTTATGATCGTGAGTCGTAAACACGATAGGCGAGAAAAGCATGCAATACCAAACGGCCCCCAAGTAGCATGCTGGGCGAGAAGCACGTAACATAAAGTATTCGTAACAATGGTGGAGGATGAATGAAAACCCCAATGCTTGATCACATCTCGACGTGGTCCGGATATTCCCCGGTCAGAAATCCGACAAGTCGGGGTCCAGTCCACATTCCATCTGCCATCCCAAAGGTTCAGGGGTGAAAACTTTAACATGTCATCTTTCCCAAGCGCCCAGTCGCCGGCCAGGGGATGTCCACGTCGATCCAGCGATCCGAGCGTCACCTATTGAAAAACCACCTCAAGTGCGACGTCGGGAAAACCCTCTTTCAATGCGACCGAGCCAATTACCTCAAGAGCGCATCAACATGCGTCCTCGCCTCCAGCTTTTCAGTCATTTCGGCCATGGTCCGGTCGTGACACACGGGCTGCCGTGAGGCTGAAAAGACGTAGCCACACTATTAATACTGGCTGGGTTGTGATTCCTATGTGGCCGGGGAACCAGGTCCGGGTTACCATGTTCAATAGAAAACAACCATAAAGCCGGGGCTTTGCTCGAATGGGGAAATGATGGAAACGATGGGGGGACCCGAGGGAGCGAGTATTTCGCAGCGAATAGGCGACACTACGCGCGTACCACGGCGTTAGTTGGCTGACTATCAGCCGATGAGTCGCATGAGCAAGCGTCGATCCGTTGCCGCGAGTCAGTAAGAGGCGATTTGGATTTTGTTTATGAGTTGTCGTCTGAATCTCCAGAATCTCTTCCCATCGGGTGTAAGCGTTGCGTACCCTACGGGATGCTTCGATAGGATTAGCTAGCTTCGGCTCTCATGCTATATTGACGAGTGGTCTCAACGACCCGTGAATGACCGATCCGAGGGCTACGTATGAATCTTCAGACGTGGAATCATTCTCGCGAGCAAAGTGCCACATTCCAGGCACGATGAAGAGCAATCTTGTTGACAGCATGTTCTCCTGAAACGTCCAGCCCCTGGTTTCCCATACTGACTGCTTCAAGTCGTTCATTAATGTCGATGAGTTCCAAATCGGCTTCCGTTCATCCGAAGATGGATAGAACGTGTAGTTCCCGCGAATACTCTCGCGTCTTTTCAACTAAAATGACACGTTAAGACCTGGTCCTTTCACTAAGGTACCCCTGCAGACAAGACGTAGACGCCAACGGACAAATGGCCAGAGTAGAGCAGTAGTAAACACGGCCCATGGTCAAGCCTTCCGTGATCCAGTCCTCTATGTCTCCTTGAATGATGCACAGCGCATCTACCCAGAGATATCGTAGACCGAGAGCTCTGCAGGTGATAGCGGTGTCCCTCACAACCGGACTCATAAACTCGAGCGGTATACCCTCAAGGTGTTTTGATAAGTTCTCTCTGGTTGTTTTCAGCTGTTCAACTGCATCTTCTCTGGAACCCCAGCAGTAACTAAGCGTCGCATACTCAACGCTGTTGAGTTTCCCCTCATTTGCTTTGTGCAGAGTTTCCGAGGTGACCAGGCGGGGGATGGCTAGGTCGGTGCTCCCAAAGTCGATCAGTCTTGTTGGAACGAAAAGCCACGTCTTCCTTCACGTGTGACCACATTCTTCCTGGCATCGACTGAGCTCGTAAGTTATCCACTCAACATTGGCGGGGTCAAGTAATCGAGGACGTCGCTTGTCATCGAGTCGCAGCTAATCTGAGACAGCGTCTAGCTCGATTGTTAGCTCGGTGAAATAGGCGTTCAGGATCCTAAAAACCCAACCGTCATCGGACTCGATGTTAAAGGTAACAGCCGCCACAAACTCATTCTCAGGGCGCTTATATACTTCACATCGCCAGAACACAAGACCTTCGTCATTTGGTTTCGAGCCAAACACATCTCGGTCGGCGCCCCATATGTACCACCCATTGATGTAGACATCTCGCGTGTAGTCTATGTCACGTCTGATTACGTGTTCCCGGACAAACGTACAAAGATGGCACCCATCCATGGAAGATTTAGCTAGCACTGGCAGTGAAGGCAGCGTGTCTTTCTAATGGCAAGGCGATCCCAACATGATCATCTCGCCTTTGCCTTCATCTTTGTGTCTCAATATCGTGGAAACGTCCGACGCAGCAGAGTATCCTTCAATGAAATCGTCAATGCTGTCATTCACCAACACAGAGAGACATCGGTCGCAAAGATTTGGACCTCCATCTGTCCTTGGGGTGACTGGCAGCGAGGGCAACATCAGGTTATTGAGCACTGAGTCTTCGATATAGAATCGTCAATTTCAAGCCCTGAATGTGGAGGTCCAGAATGATTAGACAGTGTTTGCCAAAGCAGGTGTAAGATGTTAAGTAGAAATTGGGTCAAGAGGAACGTTGGACGTTGTTGCCTGATCTCCGACTGAGTGATTTGTCGCAAAGCAGGGCAGAGTCCCTGCTACATTTCTGACTTCAACAAGAGATGCTCACGGTAGAAGTAGCAAATCCCCGAATGGGTGATAGACTTAATGCCAGCCAATGAAGATGAGTTCCTAAGCTTATGCCGCTGCTTTTTTCTCCCTTTGTTACATGTGCTTTCTGTCCCATTCCCACTACCCTCATAATCATCCCTTTCTCAACTCTGGTTCATCGGTGAATGATTTGGACGAATGAATAGAGAGTAGACACGAAAAGTAGCAACCACAATTGTAGTCGTTAGTCACATAGATCTAGACCTATTGATAACTAGCGGGCAGTAATTTCATCACCCACTTGCCTCCGCTGATACGCGACGGAACCATGACTGGATGATGTAGAACGCGCCTTTGGATAAAGAAAACATCAAGGCGATAGATAACCAAGAGTCTACCAGTGAAATGTGACATAGAAAGTATTCAAGTCGTCTCTACACGAGCCATCATTGTCTTTAAACTTGTGTGCTGGGCTATAGAACTAGTCTATGGTGTGTTGGTGTGACATCTAGAATCATTCGAATATCAAGGGGGCTTAATGACGAAGACGATCATGGGCGAGTACACAAGATTGACACTTTGATTCGCTTCAGGAGAGGAGGATGCCTGCTTCATAGGCACTTGTCCGTCCATCCCTGTAGCACATCAAACTCGATCCTTCTTCTTCTTCTCAACTCCAAGTCTCAAGGCCCTAAACACGTCAATTGCAATTTCAAAAATTAGAACTCTATGTTGCCATCACTCCTCCTCTTTTTCTGGCTTCTGGCCGTAGACCACGTTACTTTGAAGTAGTTAGCATCGAGATTATCTCCTCTCGGGTCTCATCGAGTGTCAAACTTACTAGTACAGCCACGCGTGAATATTGGGGTTCTTCAAGTCCTTCCGTACGCCAGCCAGCAAGACAAGGACCTCCTCCTTCGTCCACCCAAGAGCTCCGCAAAGAAGGCGAAGGGAGAAGCCTTCAAGACCGTCCAACAGCTGAATCAACTCCAGCATTCCAATATCCTTGAGATGAGGATCCTTTGCCCATGGACCCGCTGGAATCTTGTACGGCTGGTGGTGAACGTTGACGAAAGTGGTGTTCTCACGCACGATACCTTCCAGCTTGGGTCCAATTTGTCCGTCTCGGCCAAAGACTTTGCAGGCGTCCATGAAAAGGTCGACCCACCGCAGAAGCTCGGTGCCCTCGATTGTACCGTCGTCGGAGTAGATCATGAAACTCCAGTCTTGGAACTCGGCCCACCCGCCCGGGTTCAAGTTACTGCCCAATTATCAGGATGGATCATGCTCAAGAGGTCTAGGGTGAATTGGTGGCTTACTCATAGACGCGCTTCACGTACTTTGGCCAGTCCGCGATGGACCCGCACATGTAACGACTAAAAATGAAGTCGTACTTCTCTCCAATCCACTCGCTTTCAACGTCATCAATCTCGAATTTGACATTCGGCGGTATCCTTTACTTGAAGTTAGTATTTTGCGAGTTTTATATCTCAATGGGATTTACCAAGCTGGCTGGATGGCGCTGAGGTCGTTTCCGAGAATCTACTCTCTTGTCAGCAAATGCTCAATACGTGCACGACTGTATAGCTGGTAATGTGGAAAGGAAGCATACCTCCGCATTGGGGTACTTATCACCCATCTCAATGGCCCCTGAGGTTGTTAGCCAGTCCCCTTGAAACCGACCGAGAGTTTTGGTGTTGAAGTACAGATGCCCGTTCCTGTGCCGACATCAAGGATTCGATTCAACCTTTTCTCATCTATCGGAGCCAAGAACAGTTTGTTTCCGATTGTCTTCGTCAACAAGGCGTGGCAGAAGTCCAGTCGATCCATTTCGCTCTGGATATCACAACGATTAGTCGCACTTTACGAGAGCCATCAAATCGGTTTAGATGTCTTACTTCATCGTTGGGAAGGATGTAAGCTGAAGAGAACAGTCAGTCAAATTGACAAGTGACACAATATTGGCATTGTCATACATCCGGATCGGAATGAGTGGTAACGACGACCATGCTCGGTGGGGTAGTCAACGACGGACGAGGACAAAGATGCGGTGTACGAAGAGCTATAAAATCAGACCATTTGCACTATCAAATAATGGCGCCAAATTGGACCTAGGCGTCTTGGGGCATTACATTCTATCGTCAATGGTAGACGCGTTGTCCTTACGGCAGTAGGTGTCAGTACGCGCGTAGTTGAGCAAAGACTATCAGTGTAACACACCGATTCGCCATCATCAATTGCGATATCAGCCTCCAGGTCAGTGGCTCCAGCCGGGGACAGCCCAGCTGCGTCCGACGGAGTCCTGGTCCTTGGGAGAGACCTGGCAGACTTTGGAGATTGTGCCGCAGGTGATCCTGCCGGCGGCGTAGGTTTTGAAGTCGAGTCGGCCATGACGGTGAGTTGGGGTTGCTGCTCGGTAGCAACGGGATCAGACACGCAGATGGCAAAAACGCGAATCAGATCAGAAATTCGTTCGCTTTTTGCGTCGTACCCGGGTCCGCGGGGTGTTTTGTAGAATCAGAACCCCCGCAGCTTGGCGATTTATGAAATGTTGGTGCCATGTTTGTGCTGGCCGTTGGTTCCAATGTCTCGCCGGCTGCGTCTTAGTGTGTGGCACAGCTGCAGATTGTGCATAAATATCAGTTCTCCTTCCCGATCAGTCTTGCTGCCGCGGTTGGTGGGGGTTAATATCGCGCACACTTACCGAGATCTTTTGCCCTTATTCTTTCCCCGACAGTCTGGTTTCGGCACGCACACTCGCGCTGGAAGACTTTCTGGGCAGAGGTTTGAAATCAGTGCAGTCTCTCGGAGCTGGTCATCCAATTCATCAGGAAGCCTTTCGGTTGAATCGAGCGGCGCAGTTCATGTCTAAGTAGTAAGATGTGGGCATCAAGAGAATGGTGATAGATGTGTTCTGTGATGGCAGTCATCTTGAAAGGCGCGAAATCTACACGACTAGCAAGGTACTGTCGGGAGCGACCTCACACAATGGCAGCGGGCCAGACAGAATCATTTGAAAGCTCTGGTACGATCGGTAACGAACTTGCGCCAGAACGAAGTTGTAGAGATGCATGTTCAAGGGTCTTCTGCAGGTCTCATCGGACCGGACACCTCGGAGTCCCGGAATCGATTCCGGTGGCTCGCCGAACGAGAATGCGTTGGCTGACAAGACAGCGTTGTGGCTCCGCCAAACATCCCACCGGAGTCCAGAAAGAATGTTCTTTTGTGCAGGCAACTAGCCAGCTCCCGTTTATGCTTTTGTGCAGAAGATGGACTCACACCAGAGAAGCTCCAATCGTCGCCCTACTTCCCTGGAACAGACGTCAGATTTAGGACGAGTCAGTTTAAGTACCTTACCCCCTCATATGAACTTACCCCCATCAAGATGAATTTAAAGAGGAAAAACCCCATCTCTGGCGACTTCGTCTCATCATTGGCATAGGCGAGTTCCATCAGTCTAGATAGCTCTGGAGGCTGGGTTCATCTACTCAGCGGCTAAGACGTCTACTCGTGGTCAATCAAACTCCCTTTGCTGAAGCGATATTGGAGCAGCCAGTGTTTCTATCCATACTGAGTAATTCGAGCATTTTTAGACGCCATACGGAACCGGAGGTCAAGTTTACGTGACTATTCGGTGAGATACCTCAAGTACCTTAATACGCAGAGAAACTGGTATTGGGCCCGCCATCGCTCATTTCATCGGCAATGGCTGGAACTCATTCACCCACCGATTCCTTGGCTTACTCAGAGTGCTCTTACCGCGCCGCAAGAAGTTCCCGTATCCCATATCGCTAACGATACCGCTGCCATCGCGGTCCCAAATCACCTTGCCTCGCAGGATGGTGAAGCGCGGCCAGTTGTGGAACTTCATCCCCTCGAAAGGAGAGTAGTCGATATCATGATGTAGCATCGAATTCTCCAAGACGAACGGCTCTATCTTTGCAGAGCACGTCCCGCCGTTGGCAGCAACCTGCTCAGCCGTAGGGTACCAAATGACAAAGTCAGCATCATACCCTGCGGCGATCGCACCCTTGGTATCTCCCAACCCATAGAGCTTTGCGGGGTTCGTCGCCGTGACCTCGACAAACTTTTGCGGCGTCACTCTACCCGACAGCACACCGCCCTCAAACAGTAAGGGCATTCGCGTCTCAACACCGGGAAGCCCATTCGGGACCTGGTCATACCGCATGGAACCATCTTCCTTGCCCAGGCCCGCCTTCTTGCCGTCAGGATGATCGTATTTACTCGGCGCGTGGTCTGAACTGAACGTCGTAAATGTCCCGTTGGCGATACCGGCCCACATAGCATCCAAGTCCATGCGGTCCTCACGTAGCGGCGGACTGCAAATGTGCTTCGCGCCGGAGAAGCCATCAGTAGCCGGATGAGACGGCTTCAGGGCGTCGGCTGTGAGATAGAGGTAATGGGGGCACGTCTCCGCGTGAATGGGTAGAAGCCGCGTCTGCGCGCTCCTGACGTGCGCGGTGGAGGTCTTGGACGACATGTGGACGATGAGGATGGGGATATCAGAGAGCTCGGCAAGGGCGATGATGCGGTACGTCGCCTCATCCTCGGCGATATTGGGCCGGCTGATGGCGTGGTAGTATGGCGCCGTGAGTTTCTGCTCTGCAAGGCGGGCCGTGATCCAGGTTATCATGTCGCTGTTTTCGGCGTGGACCATGGTTGTCATGCCTAGGTTCCTGGTGGCCATCATGACGTCTAAGATTTCGCCGTCTTTCAGTTGCAGGGGTTCGTAGGTCATGTAGAGCTTCACAGAGGTGATGCCCTCGCTAACAAAGAATGGAAGCTCAACACGGAGGATAGTTGGGGTTGGGTTTGTGAGGATGATGTGGAAGCCGTAGTCGCAGTATGACTTTCCCCTGGAGCGTGAGTGATAGTCCTCTACGACTGGGTGAAGAGACTGGTGGGTGCGTTCCTGGGTAGCGAATGCGATGATAGTTGTGGTGCCACCCGCAATTGCTGATCGAGTGCCGGTCTCAAAGTTGTCTCCTGTCGGAGAGTTATCCTGATGCTGTGTCAGACAGGGGGGTTTCTGTTGGAGATTCGAGTGGGAAACCTCGTTACCTGGTCAAGGTGTACATGGGAATCAACGCCGCCCGGCATGACGAAGCCATGTTGCGCATCTATCACTGTCTTGGCTGAAAAAAGAGACTTGAGGTTCTGACCTAACGCTAGGATTTTGCCGTCGCGGACCACAATATCTTGCCGTGCGTGGACATCAGATGCCGTGACCTATGTGTGGTTGTGTCAGTTGTCTGTACGCTCAAGGATTTCCTGGCCCCATAACGACTCATGCACTCACCACTGTGGCATTCTCGATGATGAGACCGACCTCCATCTTCTTGTCCAAATTCACAGCACTGTGTTAACGATAATCTGCGCCTGAGGCTTTCGTGAATTCGGCTCGGAGTACTTAGCATTCTCGAGTTGCCCTCGACACGATATAGAGTATCTACAAAGTCATTGACGACATCTACACCTGCCGAAGATTTGATAACGCTGCTCCTACGTAGAAGAGATAGGCTTCTATGACACAAAGATAGGCAGGCGCGGCAAACTAACCGACGCCCTATCCTATCGCTGCTTATCGCCCGCCACTGGAGCTGGGAGCTGCAGGGAATAGAACGGACGATATTACGTGCTGATCTCAGTGCATCAGGGGTAGACCCAGTAGCACTAAGCTGGAGAGAGTCGGAGAAGAGCTCAGCAACTTCTCGTGATGAAAAGAATAAGTTTGGGCTGAAGTCAATGCAATTGCGTAAGAGAGAGGTGCTGAAAATAGAGCGAGTCGACGACTGCACAAGGAAATCAGAACTTCAGCAGCAATGCCATCACGAAAGCTTCGCGTGGCTGCGGCCCAGATGGGCGCTACACATTACAACGACCCCCGGCCCAAGACACTGAACCGCATGATACCACTTCTTGAGGCCGCATCCGCAAAGGGAGCACAGCTAGTCCTCTTCCCTGAAGCCGCCTTCACAACCTTCTTCCCCCGGCATTTGATCAACGATCCCTCGGAACTTGACTCTTTCTTCGAGCACGGCGATGTAGCCACGCAGCCGCAGACAAAGCCGCTCTTTGATAAGGCCAACCAGCTCGGCGTCGACATCTCGGTCGGCTTTGCCGAAAAAGCCGACAACGGCGAAACCTTCAACTCATGCATCTACTACCACGCAAAGAGCGGCTCTATCCTCTCAAAATACCGCAAGATCCATCTCCCGGGCGACTTTGAGCCGTTTGCGGATCCAGATGCCACCAACCAGCTGGAAAAGCGCTACTTCAAGCCCGGCGACCTCGGGTGGAATGCGTTCCGGGTACCCGATCTGACGGAACCGGAGGCAGCACCGGAGCGCGGGGACCCCATCTTCGGCATGATGATCTGCAACGACAGGAGATGGGCCGAGAGCTGGCGCGTCCTGGGTCTGCAGGGCGTCGAGGTCGTGCTCTGTGGCTACAACACAGCCGGCTTCGCGCCGCATCTCTGGGGAACTAGCGCCAGCATGGATCCGGACGAGGCGCGGAACAAGGCCGTCTTCCATCACAAGTTGGTGATGCAGGCTCATAGTTACACGAATGCCTGTTTCAGCATCAGTGCAGCGAGGTGCGGTCTCGACGATGGGAAGTACGACCTCATTGGCGGAAGCTGCATCACAGGACCGGAGGGCGAAGTCATCGCCGAGGCATCTACGACGGAAGATGAGGTCGTCTATGCGGAAATCAATCTGGACGAGTGCCGGCCGGGCAAAGAGCGCACATTTGACTTTGCCAGACATCGTCGCGTGGAGCATTACAGCCGCATCACAGAACAGACCGGCGTCGTGGAGCCTCATAAGCTCACATCTTCCACCGAGCAGAATCACGATAGAGCAGCAAGCAATAGCATCGCAGCCCGAAAGACTGAAAGGAAGATCCGCATCCTCCTCATCAACCCAAATAGTACCCGCGCTATGACCGACGCCTGCGTCGCAATGGTCAAGAGCCAATTACCCCCAGACGTCCTCGTCACAGGCTTCACGGCGCCCCGGCCGGCGCCCTCAGCCATCGAAGGCAGCTTCGACAACGTAATGTCCGCCGCGGCCGCCGCCCGCGCCGTTCTGCCCCTCGCGGCGACGCACGATGCCGTTTTGGTGGCGTGTTACTCTGACCACGCTCTCATCCGCATGCTTCGCGAGGAACTCCCCCGCCAGCCCGTCATCGGAATCATGGAGGCCTCGCTCTTCGCGGCGCGTACGCTGGGCGGACGGTTCGGTCTCATCGCTGTGAGTGAGCGGTCAAAGGTGTTGCACGAGGATAGTATTCATCACTACGGCTTCTCAATGTCCTGCGCCGGCGTAGTGTCGTGTAAGCTGGGGGTGTTGGATCTGCACGAGAAGAGCCAGGATGAGGTTATGGGGATCATGGCGGCCGTCGGGAAGCGGCTAGTGGAGGAGAAGGGGGCCGATGTGCTGCTTTTGGGATGTGCGGGTATGACTCCGCTCAAGGGAGCCGTGGAGGCGGCCGTCGGAGACGGGGTGCAGGTTGTTGACGGCGTGTTGGCCGGGGTGCATCATCTGGTCGGATTAGTTAGAATGGGCGGTGCCACAGCCAAGAGAGGCGTGTACAGGAGCTCTGGTGACGGACGAAAGGCGAGGGGACAAGATTGGATCTAGAGTTGGCCGCGGGGAAACAACTTGAGCTTAAATGGACCAAATATCAGCCGAAGTCATGCGCCAGTCACCATGGAGCTTGTTGCTATCGAATGCAGGGTTGTTTAGCTCATGATCCAATCGGCCAACGCCCCGTTATCAGAGTCCGATAGTTCGCAGATCGATTAAGAGTCTCAACCAACATGGAATCCTGGGGGACGCGGGGAACGAAGTCCGCAACGACATCAAGTTTCTTAACATGCTATTTATCTTTAAGTCCACACCATGGAGATCAACGTAAACGGCCAGACCAAAAAGAGTGGTAGGAACAGTCATCCTTGCGACTTTTGCCGTTACAAACGCGCCGCTTGCTTAGTGCACGAGGACACGCCGCCATGTGAGTTATGCCGACGATTAGGCAAAGAGTGCACCTTTGTTGGGGGCCCAAACAAGAGAAGACGACTATCTGAGCGGCGGCAAAGCGGCTCCAGCGATGGAGTTAGGAGCCCTCCTCGACAAGACATCGATCGAGTTGCCTCTGGGGCAGATGGAAGGTTCCCGTCTGCGGAGCTTTCGCCCATTGTCGATTCGATCTTCGTGAGAGGACAGACGGAGTCTCCAAGCCCGGTATCACCACCCACAACGTCTTCACCAGATGTTCCACGCCGAGACAATGTGTTCATGCCTTCGTCGCTAGATGCGGAGCCCGGTCACAATGCTCAGGTGATTGGTCTCAGTGGTGAATCGGACCCGTATCTGCTCAATTTGTATCACTTCGATGAGAGAGACGAGTGTACGTTCCAGCAACTGCGGATCAGGAATATGGGCCCTGATGATGGGGTTCCAATTCAGTTCATGCTGCAGCGCAACTCGCAAACGAGTAAAGCACAACCTGGTGGGCTTGGAGCTACTGAGACCGACCTCAGATGCGAGGTCTCGAACATGGTTTCTGAGACTGTCGGTCAAAGACTGATCACCTTGTAAGACGTTGGCCAGACCCCCTCATACTCACTCTTACGTGCCTTGGTTGAGAAGGAATTTCGATCTGACCAAATGCAGGTTCTGGAAATACGTCCAGCCATACTTTCCAGTCGTATCCAAAGAATACACAATTCAAAACCTCAACGGCAGCCCTTCATCAATGCCAACTTGTCTCCTCGCCGCAATCTACGGCCACGCCCTCCCCTTCTGCGTCTTTGACGACATCCTCTGCGTAGACGTAGACATCCTCCCCTCAGCAGACCACCTCTTCAAATTCGCCTGGATGGCCGCCCTCTCCGAGTTCCACACCCCATCCCTCGCCACCGTACAAACGATGCTCCTCATGATCCAGCGGCGGCCGACGAATAAGCATGTCGCCGACACGCCGTTCAAGTGGACCATGCTTGCTGACACCGTGGCGCTTGCGCAGTGTCTGGGGCTCAACCTTGATCCGTCCGATTGGGCGATTCCGAGCTGGGAGAAAAGGCTGCGGCGGCGGCTTGCTTGGGCGGTGTATGTGCAGGACAGGTGGTTGAGTCTGAACTTTGGAAGGAGTTCGCATATTCAGGACTGCGATTGGGACGTGTCACCTTTGGGTCCGGATGACTTTGGTGATGTTCCTGGCTGTGAGGGTGAAGGACATGTGGTGTGCAGGCACTTCCTGCACTTGGCGTCACTGACTGAGATCGTGTCCAAGATTCAACAGAACATGTTGTGAGTTGCTTACAAGATACAACATTCCTGCTTTGATACTTATGCTGACTGACTGGCGTAGCTCCATCAAAGCCACCAGAGCTCTCTCCAAATCCCTCGAGGCAACATTCGAAGTTGCCCGGCCTTTGAGAATCAAGCTTGCAGAGTGGCTGCAAAACCGACCCGACGTGGGAGAACAACCCTCGGCATCCTCGCCAGAGTGCGGTCTAGACGGCAACGGTAGTCTGAAGCTCGCATACATCACTGCAAAGATTGCAGTGTTTAAGGCACTGCTACGACCTAAAAGCATCGAAGTTCCAACTGAAGCCCGCACGGCGTTGCGCACTGGCGCCATGACTATCGCGCGAGAGATGCATGACTTTCTCGCGAAACTAGAGGCTCACCATCTCGAAGCTTTCTGGCATTCATGTAAGTCTCGCTCCCTACACGATACATATGCTTTCTCCGGAAACTTTAGCTGAACAGCTGACGATGGGCAGATTCCCGCGTCAACTTCGCCATTGCGAGCAACTTTATTGTCTTGCTTTTCGCGCTCTCTCCGACACTATCGGAAGCTGAAGACGCACTTGCCCTTTTAATTCAATGGAGGGGCTTATTGCGGATTAAGTCGAGAAGCTGCGACTTATTGAACTTAAGCCTGTTGAGACTTGACGCCGTCTTCGTGGCTGGGCTTGGCAAACTCATTGAATTGACACCCGCAGCAGCCGAGGCAGCTTCGAATCGGGGCTTGTAGCAATGAGATTTTTCATCAGAAATGGTGCTTGACCTCCAATCCAGAAGATCTGGCTCCAATAACATTAAATAAAAACAACCTGTCTTCTAGCAAAGGGACCTGGTAGTAGAATCCAAAGCTTTCCTCATCCCATCTTCACGTCTTGATCTTTCCCTTCTAATCCTTTCTCCGACCCGATTGAATCTTCCACTGTGGGATATCCGTCAACGTACAGCTGCTCCCGACTGGCGTCCACAGGGAACGGCTTGATTTTCCAACCCACCCAATACGTAAAACTCGCCACGAGTATGCTGACGAGCCAACTCAGACTGTACAGGTAGATTGCGCCCTTAGGAACTCCTTTAGCGCCACAAGCAGCCGCAAGACCGGGCATGTTTGGCACAATAGCAAAGATGAAGGCGATGACCGCTCGAGGGTTGACGCCAAAGGTGTAGTAGTGTATGCCTCGCGGATCATATAGAGACGAGACTGCCATCGTGCGCTTGCGGCAGATCCAAAAGTCAGTGATGATAATGCCCGCAATGGCGCCGAGGAAGAGAGAGTAACCGCCCAGAAAGGAGGAGAACGATTTGGCGCTGCGACGCGGATGCAAAGTCAGCAAAGAACTTGATCTTGGGACAATGCACACAACTCACCTGTACTGAATGTACCAAGGCACTGCACACACACCAAACACGGCGCAGATATAAGCTCCACGCCTATTGTTGATGTACTTTGGAAACCAAAGCGCCAAATCGTTGCTGAAAGAGACGCTGTTGGCGCTGATATTCGTGCCAATCACCGCGAACGCCCAGCAGAGACCCGCGAAGAATTGAGCAGCGCGGTTCTCCCATAGCCGTGCGACTTCCAGGGGGTTCCAGGTCACCTTGCCGTAAATGACCTCAGAGGCGCTGCTCACGGTGGCACCTAGCACACCACACATTGTCACTAGGACACATAGACCGACGGCCTGTGTCCAGAAGACCTGACGGGGTTCCTTTGCGTAGCGTGTGAAGTCGGGCATGTTGAGGGCAAGTGTTGCTTTGGGGCCGATGGCGCTGGTGACACATTGGAAGAACACTACGATGGCGGGAGTACCGTCCTTGATGAGAGTTGGCTTTGAGAACGTTGGTCCAAAACCCTTGCCTAGGAGGATGTCAGATGCACTGCTCTTGGAATTCGTCAAGATTCAATGGGAATACTTACCAGCAACGATGGCCCAGATGAACAAAGTCAAACCAAAGATTGGCATAATCACCGTCTTGGCCATGAACATGTACCTCAGACTACTCACATGCAACCAAAGCAACGGCAGCTGAACGATGATGAATAAGAAGAAGCACAGCAGCTCGGAGCTGGTGACGTGTGCGCTCTCAGCGAGGTGGTTTGGGAAGTTGTTGAAAGACGGCCAGATGGCGGAGATCATGACCTGCAGACATTGTCCACCCTGGAAGGACTGGGTGCCGAACCAGATACAGGCGACGACACCGCGGACAAAGACGGCACCATAAGAACCTCGGAGGCCAAAAGAGGCTCTGGTGAAGACGGGGAAGTTGATGCCGAAGATGCAGCCGACGTAGCCGTCTAGCATAGCCGGGATGCAGACGAGGACATGTCCGATGAAGACTGCGAGGATTGCGAGGCCTGGATTTAGACCTTTTGTGACAGATGTTGAGGAGACTGTCGAAGTTGAGGGCAGATGTCAGCAGTCATTCAGTGACACCCTACTTGTAGTAGGTAGATTCGATCATGGAAGATTGTGTGCAAATTACCTTGATACATCGAGATGGAAAAGGCCTCCGCGATCCAGAAGCCGAGCAAACTCGGCCAACCCCACGTGCGCTCCGGAGAGCCCATCGGGATAGGGTCCATGTCCTTGTTTGACAGCCGGCCTCCCTCCGTGCCGAGGTCGGCGCTCTCGGAGCGGAGCTCCAAACGCTTCCGGAGACCCATAGTTGCAGCTACTGACGTGTATTAGGTATCGGTAGTAGGTTACTCTCGAGTCTCGACTAAACGCGGGCCTGACCTTAGGGAGAAAAGGGAAGGTCAGGGCGATCGATGGCACAATTGGAATTGCTAATTGTGCGTGCGGGGAGTCGGAATAAACGATGTCTAGTTACTTTTACGTTGTTGCGCATCCGGTGTCATTTCTAAGACGAGGCGTATCAGATCCCCTTTCAGAGATTCAGCTATCGCCGTTGCCGAGAGCCATGGTCGTGCGATTTCCGGATGCGTGCCACAAATGTTTGTGATAGGCACGCGATAGGCGTGCGTTGTTATCAGTCCGATTATTGGGGCACAGAGATATCATTGGCCTATCCTTTGCTGGTGTTTCGTTACTCCAACAAGGACTATGATAGGCGTTGCATAATCTAATCAGTCGATCAACGACAGGATCCTGGGTTGTAAGTAAGGTAGGCTAAACTCGATAGGATTGATCTCACGGATAGTGGATGGTCCATTACGATATTGTCATCTTAATCCGAGGTTGAAGAAACAAACTCGTCAAGAGTTTGTTGAGATTGGATCCCGCAGAGTCACAGCCTCCAAGAGCGAACACAATTGAAGATTCACCTTTGTTCATACCTTGGCAACATGGCACCGATTGCGATGTCTGACCTGAAGCCACCTTCATCAATTGCTGCCGTCGATCCAACCGTGTTTCCTGCGCCAGATGCCGATGAAAGACTGAAGAAACTATGGCAACTTTACGGACACCCTCATAGCTCAAGGTGAGGTAGGAACCAATATCATACCCATCAACCTCGACTAACTGAATGGCTCCAACGCCAAACTTGCAGATTCTCTGACCCAGAGTTGACGAGTGTTGCGGCATTAGTCAAGCATAATTCCACAACACAGCCATCAAAGCCAGCTTTCATACATCCTGTTGGTGACTCATTTGAGGTGCTGGACTGGGCTCAGCTCAATCAACTATGCGATGCAGCATCGAAGTTCTACTCTGAGCGATTTCAAGAGGCGATTAGAACTGCCAATGAGACTTGTCAACAACCCACCGTCGCCCTCTTGGGTGTCGGGAACTCAATCTCATACCTCATCACCCAGTTCGCATTGAACCGCTTGCATCTTCGGGTTCTTCTACTTAGCAACAAGAACTCTCCGACAACGAGGGATCACCTTCTCCGAGTATGCAATGTTATTGCGATAGTCACCGACGAGGCGAGTGAAGCTTCACTACACGGGGAAAGCCCGTGTCAACTTCCGGCGACGAAACTCATCAACCTGCACGAGTTGAGAGAGGATAGCCTAGAAGCTGTTGAAGAACTCAACGTTGGGTTTGAGACTGATGATGAGTGGAATATTCAGTCAATGATTATCCACTCTTCTGGTTCTACTGGAGTGCCGAAACCAATTATCCACACAAACAGGAGTTTGTGTCAGATTGCGCGGATGTACAGACTACTTCCAGAGTTCTTCGTCGAGAATTGGTATCTTTGTTTCCCTCTGTAAGACCTCACCCGTTCTCGCTATCCACTTGGACATATGCTCATATCGCTCAGATTCCACGTTGCTGGACTGTCAATTGCCTTGTCGGGACTTCCAACCGGACTCCCGACTTCTTTACCTCCAACACATTGGCCACCAGCTCCAAGCTCCATTCTCTCTGCATGGAAGTCCTTGAAAAGCCTCGGATATCCACCGGATTGCCTTCATTGTGCGCCCTCAGTCATCGAGGACCTCTACGAATACATCGCTCTCACCACCAAAGACTACAGTCCTCTCACAGATCTGAAGGTTCTACAACCCGGAGGAGCCCCACTGTCGTCTTCAATGTTGTCCAAACTCCAGAGCATCGGCGTCAATGTCAAAACCACATACGGTACAACCGAAACGGGCCCGCCGCTTCGGACGATACCGCACACCAGAGAAAACCCAGATGTGTACCGCTTTCGAAACCTCTACCCCGAGTCGGATTATGTGCGAATGGAAGCGGTTGCGGAAGGGCTGTTCGAGTGCGTCGTGTACCGCGGCTTCCAGTTAGCCGCAGAACTCTGGCTCGACGAGACGGCGCCAAACCCTTATCGTACGGGTGACTTGTTCGTTGAGGACCCTCCAGGGAGCGGGTATTTCGTCCTCCAAGGTCGACGAGATGACATTCTCGTGCACAGCAATGGAGAAAAGACGCATGCTGCAGCGCTCGCAATGATGCTTGAGGAGGACAAGTCCGGTGTTATTGCGAAGACTGTAGTCTTTGGGACAGGAAAAACTTGCCCCTCTGTTGTTGTTGAGATCCGTTGGTCTGAGGTGGAGAAGAGATCTATATCAGAAGCTGATCTTGTCGACGAGGTGTGGAAAGTGATTCAATCCTGCAATGAGAATTCGCCGACATACTCGAGGATTCCTCGTCAAGCAGTTCTAATTCTGGACAAGGGAGGGACGTTACCAGTCACCCCGAAAGGCAACGTGCGACGAACTGTTGCCTGGGAACTGTATGGAGACAAGGTGGAAGGACTCTACAACTCCTTCCTGGGCAACCAGCTGGATACGAATGCAGATACTAAGTCTGATCCTTCGAGAGACCCCGGTACCTTGGCCATCGAAACAATCCAAAGAATCGCGGCGGATACTTTCGGCATCCCCATGCAAGACTTGGCGGGAGATTGTAACTGGTACGAACTTGGTCTCGATTCTATGCGTGCGGTCGAAATACGATCGAGACTTGTGAAGATGCTCGGTGCTTTCCCATTGATGTTCATTTTCGAATATCCCACGGCAAGGAAGCTTTTCGAGTTTCTTCAGCTGTCTACAAGTGGACTCGATAGCAAGGCTCCGACGGTCAGCAAGAACCATGAGTGGATTGGGTCGACTATTCACCGCATGAACAGCGAAGTTGAAAACTGGAACACCCCTCATAATCAACGAGAAGATGTCAGGAAAGATGGGGAAGTCATCTATCTCACGGGGGCTAGCGGTGCCCTGGGCAATGCGCTATTGGAAGTCCTGGTCCAGATGCCAACGGTTCGAAAGGTTTACTGCGCGGTGAGAGGAGCCGATCCTCAATCTCGAGTCTTGACCTCCATGAAAGAGAGGGGCTACCCGACGGGCATTTATCAAAGCCATAAGATTGCTCCCGTCAGCTATGACATGAAGGACGATAAGCTGGGATTGGACGAGAAGATGTATCAACGTCTGGCGAGTGAGGTGACAACTGTGATGCACAATGCTTGGAAGTTGGACTTCAATCAACCGATTCAACAGTTTGAAGACGATTGTCTGAAAGGTTAGACATATCTTGTGCCAACGCAGAGTTTCTGAGCTGACGATGATGACTTTAGGAACTATGCATCTCATGTCATTCTGTCTCCAGGGGCCCGAGAAAACATTCACTTTCATGAGCAGCGTCGCCGCAGCAATGGGATGCCCCGCTGGCACCAAAGTGCCAGAACTCCCTCTCTCTCCGGGTCCTGCGAATGCCCTTCCTACCGGATACGCGCAGTCTAAATTCATTATTGAGCAAGTCACGCAGCACTACGCATCTACTCACAACACCCCTGTCCGGATCCTCCGAGTTGGCCAGCTTTGTGGTCATTCAAGACTGGGAGCATGGAACCATACCGAGATGTGGCCTACCATGATGATGGCGGGACTCAATCACCTCGATGCGATGCCGACCTTACAGACGAGGGTCGACTGGCTCCCCGTCGACTTCTGTGCTGAAGCCATCGCAGGGGCGAGTATTCCCAACGCCGCCGAGACGTCGTATGCTGTGGTCAATCTTGTCAACCCGGACGCTATCTCATGGATCGAGCTTGTTTCAAAGCTGGAGGAAGCTTGCAGAAGAAAGTTGCAACACGTTACTATGAGCGAATGGGTGTCTAGGTTAGAAGCGGCGGCAGAATCGCAGGGCTTGGGCGTGCAGGAGCTGCCAGCTCTGAAGCTACTAGGATTCTTCCAGTCGATGGCCGAGGGCAATGGAAATGGCGAGGGTGTGATGTTTGATGCTGGAAGTGTAGAGAAAGGAAGACAAATCGGGGTGGACATGGTCAAGAGGTGGCTGGAAGTATGGCGTCAAAGAGGCCACTTGAGCGAGTAGATGACGGACCATTGTGGTAACCTCACGTTGGATTCGATCAATGGAGCTCACTTCGGCTTCCGTAATGTGACCTACCGCGTCGCATTCAACCCGAATAAGAGGAATCCGGGACATCGAGACCTGGTATTCTCCGACGCACTTGGCAGGGTCTCGCGTTCTCTCCGCGGAATCCACGCGTTCCGTGATTGGCCGGAATGCTAAGCGGCGTCCGCGACGATGCTCTAAATACCAAGAGACTCTTGTTGGATAGATTGTCTTGAATAACTTGAACTTTGTCGCAAGATACTATGTCATTTCAGTTTGATTCAACTGTGCCTCGTGTCGGATTGTAGTAAGGTAGCAGGTATATTACCTGTTGGGCACCATGCACGCCGACTGTTGGTCAAACATGTAAGCCTCCGCCCCCAATTAGGAAGCAAACCATCTCTAAGCGAACGCGGCGCGCTTGCATGTCAGCATGTGAGAATTATTTAAGACTATCTTGTCTCTCATTCTAGTGCCCCGGTGATCTCGTTCATATTGTTCACGTTACCTAGACAATAGCCTCTGCGATGCTTACCTCACGCGCGGCCTCCTTTCCTGCCCGCCACCACTCAGCACATCTCAAAGTTGCTATCCTGTCCCACCCCAAGACACTTTTCTTCCACGCAACCTATTCAGTAAAATACAGCCAGAAACATGATGTAATAGTCGTCGGTGCCGGTATCGCCGGTGTCTGCACAAGCATCGCAGCCGCAGAAAAAGGCGCCAGAGTCCTTCTCCTAGACGATGCCCACGGCGGCGGAGCATCCGCGCTCTCAGGGGGCGTAGTCTATGCAGGCGGGGGAACCCGACAACAAAAAGAAGTCGGCTATAGCGACGATACCCCGGAAAATATGCTAGCCTATCTCAAGGAAGAAACGGGAGACGCAGTCGACGAGAAGACTCTGCGGCGTTTCTGCGACGAGAGCGTGGCGCGGCTCGAGTGGCTCGAGAAGCATGGCGCACGGTTCGAGGCGTCGTTGTGTCCTTACAAGACCAGCTATCCGACGAATAAGCATTATCTCTACTTCTCTGGCAATGAGAAATCGTATCCTTTCAACAAGCTGTCGACACCGGCGCCGAGAGGGCATCGGATGGTGCAGCCGGGGTTCTCTGGCTCTGCGCTATGGCAGGCGCTCTTCGACTCGGCGATACGTCTGGGAGTGGATTTTCAGCCAGCGTCCAAGGTTCAGCAGGTTCTCTTTAACGAAAATAAGGATAAAGTCAGCGGAGTTGAGATTAAGACGTTGCCGGATACCACCTCGTTATTCGAGAAACACAAGGGTCTCACGCAAAAGACGAAGAAATTCCAACTCATGGCGTCGCAACTCGCCGACGTCTATCACCGGAAGGCAGACAAAATCTGGCAAGAACAGTCCACTCTGCAAACCATACATAGTGGAGCGGTGGTCCTGAGTGCCGGCGGCTTCGCTTTCAACCCTGAGATGAGGCAGAAGCACCTACCCGAGTTCTCCAAGGTCGCTCCGCTCGGCACTAATGGCGATGACGGATCGGGCATCAAGATCGGACAGGCGGCCGGGGGTTCAGTCTCAAACATGAACAATATGTCTGCATGGCGGTTCTTGTATCCTCCAACAGCTCTGCTCGAGGGTGTCGTCGTATCTCAAGTCGGAGAGCGCATGGGTGCGGAGGATGTCTATGGGGCTGCACTCAGCGACACCATGATACGTCAACATGGTGGGAAGGGCTTCTTAATCCTCGACTCGGATCAATGGGCGAAAGCAAAGAAACAAGTCTTCCAGCAAACTAACATGCCTCTTCTGATTCAGAGGCTGCATTGGCTCTACTGGGGCTACAAGAAAGCTGGCTCTTTGGCAGCGCTCGCCAGCAAGTTTGGAATCTCGACCGATGGTCTGGGGTCGACAATTAAGACCTACAACAATGCGATCGCCAGCGGAAAGGAGGATCCGATGCACAAGGAAGCAGATTACTGCAGTCCGGTGGTAAAGGCTCCATTCTATGGTGTTGATATATCTTGTCGCACCGAAGGAATCCAAGCTGTGAATGGACTGACGCTGGGTGGGCTGCGTGTGGATGGCGAGACTGGGCTAGTCCTGACCGAAGACGGTGGCAAGATCGAAGGGCTGTATGCTGCCGGGCGAAGTGCTATTGGGGTATGCGCCAACGGCTATGTGAGCGGTCTTTCCCTTGCCGACGGCGTGTTTTCGGGGAAAAGAGCTGGTGAACATGCTGCTCGACAGCCTTCTGGTAGATAGCGACGAGCTTGAGTCGGTTCTATCAGTCCTGATGGCAAGAGGATATGAAGTAGATGGAAAAGAAATGAAAGAACGTGGCCCAGCTCCGCACCGTCGAGCCATGACCGGCGCGTTGCCGGCTGAGGATTGGGAAGTGGAACGTCAAATGAGTGAGCAACCCACGCAACAACAAAGAGACCCCGATCGATTGTTCAAAGCCTCTGGCTATCGGGCGCTGTATGTGATTATCTACATGTTCTCATGGTCTTGACACGAGCCGCGACAGATTCGGCATATATTCCGTAGGCATTTAGCAACTGCTGTGGGATCAACAACCAGGGCAGTCTTCGTAACGGCATGCAACCGCCAACATCAAATCAGTGCCTTGCCTGGCGGAAGAAACGCAAGCATGCGACACTAAAGTACTCTGTGAGCACTGGGCGGCAGCTGAACAGCAACTGTCATTTCTGTGAAAGCGACGCAGCGGCCGACAGGGGCATTAGGGTCTGATTCTGTGGAGGGGGCCGCGGAGTCAATTTCG
Organism: Colletotrichum salicis; assembly: GCA_001563125.1. Classification (NCBI taxonomy): domain Eukaryota; kingdom Fungi; phylum Ascomycota; class Sordariomycetes; order Glomerellales; family Glomerellaceae; genus Colletotrichum; species Colletotrichum salicis. The sequence continues at coordinate 42,324 of JFFI01001873.1, forward strand.
CGAAAGCGAGGTGCTACTGGTTGTGAAAGATCTCGGCGGACTTCCAAGCGGCAAGTGGGTGACCGCCACATCTGCCGAGGCTCAATACATCTCGCACTGCAAGTCAGTGCCCCTACGGAGAATCCCTACTGCCATCGATTTTACTACTGCAATCCCATGTCGATTTGCTTCACAGCTTCTCGAGATGATTTATTCTGAGAAGCCCAGTAAGGTATGTGCGGTTGAAAATGTAGACGGTGAGAGGGTGGTCCGATTCTGTGTTGGCCTGTAGATATTTTCATCTCTCACTCAGCAGTCAACTAAGGGCAACGGGCTATTTCTACGATGTGAGCAACGGAAACTTCAAAGAGCCCGTCGAACAACAGCAGCCGTCAGATCTGACGAAAACCGCAACGTTCTAGATTGCCATGCGGCTCAGCATGATTTGACGTGAGCTTGCATGTGCCTATTCGTTATAAACAAGAAGCTAAGCTGCAGTGCCGGTGACCAGGGCAGAACTTAGTTTGTGGGGCCGTCTGAAAAAAAAGTTGGAGTCGGCGCAACTTTCTATCCGAACAGCTGAGATCGTCTGAATGGCCTCGACGTGTGTAGGGAAACCATGCTTAACTACCCAATGTGAAGCGGCCAAAATCATATGCGCCACTGGCCAATTCTCATGATGATGACCATGAATGACACATCTAATTCTCGAGAATCTGTTTAGTCCTCTTGAGAATGAGCGAGGATCGAGGGGACAAATGTGGCACTGAGTAGGCCGACAGGGACATGCCCCGAACATTTCTAGAACAAATTGTCCCGACGGCGTGTCACGGCCCACGACCTCGGTATGGATACATCTCCACTTAACCAGGGATGTCTCCGTTCAGGAGAGTTTCTTTCTGGGGGACAGGGTGGGAAAAAAATTCAAGGTGCTTGGCTCCGAGCTGTCTGAGTGGGAAATGTGTCTCCAAAGTGCCCTTTTGGAGGTCTTCATTTCCGTACAACTGCTTACCCTATGCTCGTCGAGGTGCTATCCCAAAGCTGTTGATTGAAGATTGAAAGCCATGACTCCGTAACCAGCAAACGGGCAGCACGCGTGACCATAGTAGCATCAATCCGACTCCGGGAATCTTACAAGACTTCCTCGTCACGACATGGGCCGCGAGGATCCCCTCCAGGTGGCCGTCGTCGGCACTGGCCTAGCCGGCCTCACTACTGCATATCTTCTACAAAACGACAAGCAGGGGCGATATGCCGTGACCCTTTTTGAGCAGGTACACATAAGTTGAGGATGGAGATGACGATTCGGTGCCAGACTGACTTTTACAGGCCGAAAGTCTGTCATTCGATTCAGCGTCCGTCGCCATTCGAGATGAAAACTCTAGCAAGGTCGAGCGCATCGACCTCCCTATGCGCGCCCTCGCTGGCGGTTATTACGCCAACGTGATGCGCATGTATGACCACTTGGGCATCCCATATCATCCTGTTCGGTTTCTCTTCTCATTCGCCAAAGCTACACTACCTGTGAAGGCTGATGCAGCATCACCCAAAACGCCGAAATCAGGAGATTTTGAGAGCGCCGACAGGGAACCCGGGGAGTACTTCGTCCACGCGTCCAACTTGCACCAAATCCCACCTTGGCCGGGGAAACGCGGAGTTCTCACGCATCTGTTTGAGATCCTGTATTTGGTTCTTTGTCAATTCTGGTTCACGGTCGCGTGCTTCATGATCCGGCCCTCGTCCGGAGGCTCCGACGGGGACGAGACGTTTGGCGAGTATTTGGAAAGAGTATGGATGCCGCGACGCTACACCACGCATTATCTGCTCCCTCTCCTAAGCAGTGTGTCGACGTGCTCTCACGCGGAGCTCCGAGAGTTCCCTGCGAGCGATGTAGTCAATTACAAGAAGCTCTCGCACGGCCAGCAGCACTACACGGTCTGCGGCGGCGTTCATCAGGTCGAAGCCAGACTGGCAATGGAGATGAAGCAGGTTCGTCTAGGCGCATGTGTCGCTCAGGTAGCACCGACAACGGACGGGAGAGTAAAGGTTCGCTGGCAGTCGACGAGCGATCCGGTCGGGCCAATCGTGGATGAAGTCTTTGATCGGGTCATCCTCGCTGTGTCACCGGATGTGACTCGCAAGATCTTCATTCCCTTACGCGAGGTTCTCGAATCGGTACCGACAATTCGCGTGGAAAGTTCGGTGCTCCGTCCGGCTGGTGCATCATCGAGCCAGTTGTTCACACTCGTGGAAGATGACGACTGCCGTCCTCCGACCTGCTCACACCATCGTGGGAATGTCACGCCGCCGCAGGTCATTTGTCTCAGGAGTGACTTCACTCGAAATGCGGTGAAGACGGAGGCATTGCATACAATGCCAGGAGGGGCAGTCGTGAGCACTTGCCCGCTGGATCCCCAGGCCGACGCGAAGAGAGTGCTACAGACGGCGAGGTTCACAAGAACCTTGAGAACAACAAAGAGCAGAGCGGCCATACGCAAGATAATGGACAGGAGAGCTCTCGACAAGAAGAGAGACTCGGCTGTGGCGGGGAGGGACTGGGCCAATGGCCAGGACAGCGTATGGCTAGCTGGGGCATGGTGCTGGGATGGAATGGTTCTTCTTGAAGGGTGTCTCATTTCGGCAATGAGGGTCGCAGACGACTTTGGTGTAGAGATTCCATGGCAGACAGAGAGCGCAAGGGGACAATGAGCACAGAGCTTGTAAAACATATGAAAAAGCGTGCACATAATGTGAGCGAAGGGAATGAAGTTGGATTTAGAGTCTTAGTTACTTTAAACCCCGGGCATGGAAAAGCCGCGGACCTCCGAATCCTGCCGGAATCCTTTCGCTGCTCTCCCCTGCCGGTTTGCCCCAGCTGGCAAGAAGCCCGGTCACGCGTGGCAGAATCTCATTGCAAAGGCTCTTCTCAGTGAGCGACACAACACCAATGTTCCCTCACTCTCACTCATCTCATGCAATGTCACAACCAATTCATGCCGTTCCAGACTTCTGGAAAGGTGTGTTACTCGGCGCATCTGGCTGCACGTTTACGATTCTATTCATCAAACTGGCATTTGCTATTCCTTTTCTCCAGCGAAAAGATGTCTACGATAATGACCACTGGAAGCTCAATGTCAAGGTGCCGTTCACCACCATGTGGATGAACATGGGCTATTGGTTGGTCCCTCCCCCGACATCACAATACCTCGTGGATGCTTCATTTCCGACCTTGTCTCTACTGTCGATATCAATTGAAATCATCCCATTACCCATCATGATGCTCTTCCACTCCGCCACAGCCCTACTAACTTACCACCATGTTCCAGGACGAATGTCGACGGCCTACGCGTTACCGATTTTGAAACGGCCTGTCGCAATTTACTTTTAGAGGTGCTCGAAGAGGCCCACATTTTCAAAGATTCAGCTCAGTCCTCCACATTAGCTATTCTAGACTTGGGTGTTGGTTGTGGTGACCAGTCACTCGAGCTCGCACGACTCATCAACGACCGAGGCGTTGCCGGATTTCGTTATGCGGGACTCACTCTAAATGAGTCTCAGCATCGCCTGGCTTTATCCAGAGTGCAATCGGAGGTGCCAAAGCTCAAGTTGGTTGACGGAACTGTTAAAATCTTTTGCGCTGACGCCGCGAACCCCGACACCTGGGACGCGCGCGTAAAGTCTGCCGTTAGGTCTATGGTCGAGCACAAGACCGGCGATCAACACAGATGGGTGCTAGCTCTTGACAGCCTATACCACTTCTTTCCTTCGCGAGAGCCAATACTTGACTACGCAGCGAAGGACCTTGATGCTTCATTCATGGCCTTTGATTTGTTGCTGAGCGATGAAGCGTCTTTCCGGCAGAGGCTACTGGTCAAGCTCCTTGGCCTGATGATGGTTTGTCCTGCTGCGGCCTTTGTGACGGTGGCAGACTACACGAAGCAGCTCGTTGACGCGGGCTACGACGAGAAACACATTCAGTTCAGAGATATAACGGAACATGTGTTCCCTGGTCTCGTCAGTCATATTCAGAGCCAGAGCGAGACATTGAGGCCATTTGGGATCTCAGTAGGAAAGTTCAAAGTAGCCGCAAAGGTGTTTAGTTGGTTTGCTGAGTCGAAAGCACTGAGAGGGACGATTGTGACCGCACGCAAGAGACCTAAGATTCAGTGAGAGATATCAGATGTGAATGAAAGAGCACTCTGAATGTCCTGTGGAGAGCATCTTGAGACCTTTAGTATCTATACCATGGAATTTCTAAGTCTGCTATCGACATCCGCCTACTGCCAGATTCACGATGTCTCTTGGTTAAGAGTGGACGAAGTGAGCGTATACCGCGCCAAGAAATTAAGTCCATCTGAGACAGGAGTGATGCTCCGTAAGACTTCGCTGTGCTATCGAGGTTGTCACATAGATCGAATGAGACACCCTGATCGTCTCTTGATTCGTGTTTGGAACAATGGTACTATCAATCACGTAGCAAATCGGAAGTCGAGCCTGTAGGATGTTAGTAAGACTCGTGAAATCAACCAGCTGTCGATGGAGCTCACCGTTTGTTCCCTTTGTCGGTCGTATTGGCAAGGTAGTCATGTTGTTGCTCTGGTGTCATAGCATTCCACTTCTTGGCCTTGCTATTATTCCTCCACCAGTAGTAGAAGTAGGTGAAGGGATACTGCACCACCTGTATATCGTGTGAGCTGTGAGACACTGAGACGAGGGCCTGGGGTGAGTGGAGCATCTACTTACACACATCCAAATGCAAATGACCAACAGACCTTTGTTGGCCTTGAAGTATCGCGGGGAATCACTTGGTTGGTAGACTTGACCACTCAGCATCATCCATCATCGTGGGAGGGTTAGGCAGCTACTTACTGTTTGCACCGATCATACCACTGACTTGAACCCACATGTTGTACAGGCTAGAGCCATGTTGTTAGTCGAGCAGCAACTATGGGCAAGAGTTGCAGAAACTTACGACGCTGAAACTGTTCTGTTCTGGACAGATCCAGCGTTCCTACTAGTCCAGGCAACTTGAATAGGATGTGTACTAGTAGCAATTAGCAAGCAAAGAAGACAGAAGTGTACTCCCATGCACTTACTAAGGGAAGGACAACAACACTGTCGCAATCGCAAAGTGCGCCCAGGGACTTGGGTTCGCAATCACTATCAGAGCGATGAAACATGGCAGCAACCAGGCATCCTCAGCCATAGCGACGAAACTTCGGTTGTCGCATAGCTCGCTCGCAGCCGTGATGGCCAACATGGTGATACTAGATCCTATGATCCACGGGATCGAAAGCAGGTTGGTTTGGATGACGTTGAACTTGAGATCTCTGAGCGATAAGGTGAGGTATTGGTTAACAGGGTACTTGGGCAAGCCAAAGAGCAAGCCGAGAGCGAACAAGGGCCACATGTCGTAATCCTTGGAGCATTCCCAGATCTGTTTGACGGACAGACCTTGCCTGTTGTACATGCCACCCTTCTGCGGATCGTCTCAGATGACTAGCAATATTGATCAGCTTTAGAATGGATGTTGAGCTTTTGAGAGACGTACCAGAGTTGACAATGATCTTCTCCTCCTTCTCTTTGAAGTAACCTTTCGGATTCCACCAGCTCTTCGTCTTGGCAGGGCATTGAGGCATAAGGAAGAATGAGCAAAGTCCCACACAGACTAGGCCAATATTGTTAGCGATGCAGTTAAAAGAGTATGCACTGGGTTGACTTACAAGTGAACGCGCCTCTGTCGATGGTGTGTAAGCAAGTTGAAAACATCGCAAGATCATCAGGGAAGGCCTACTCGATAAGAAACAACCAACGCCAACCCTCATAGCCCAAGATACCGCGCATAGAAACAAGATCGACGGCGGCGAATCCAACACCGATGTCAACTGCAAAATCACATCAGTCAGAGCTGGATATAGCTTGAGGATAGTACAGAGCGACTTACCCAGTTGCGAAGACATCCAAAACCATGCCAATCGAATCGGGAGCTATAGAATGACGTTGAAATGGTGCTCTGGTGCCAAGGTTCGGTATCAAATCACTAACCGAGGTGCCGGTGTACCAGTAACTCAAGTAAAGAATTGTGTCCCTGCCAAGGAGTTAGTCAAAAGCTTAGGCTTGTTTAGGGCCAAGACTTACGGGATGAAACCTCCTTGGAAGGTTGCGCTAAACAGATGGTTGTAAGTACATGCAATGCTCCCTCATATGGACATCAACCATACTCACATCAGGTATCTTGTTGCAAGGAAGGATGCTCGACCCTTCAGGAAGAATTGTGCCCCAGAGATGATAGAGAAGAGGCAGATCTGAATAGGTATCCATAGATCGGGACCAATGCTAGACAACAGAGTCAGTACCAGTTTCCCAACTGGCGAACGAAGATTACCGACCGCTTAGAGATCAACTGCGATGGAAGCTCGGCAACCAGAAAGCCAACTCGGGAAATCGTTTGACCAAGGTTCTTGGTAGTATTAGCGTGTGGCCAAGCATACAATCCTTCAGTCCGTCACTCACGTAGTCGCCTCGCGTCAAACTGAGATCGTCAAGCATGTTATCGGATACGGCGTTGGAGATGTTGTTTCTGTCGATGTTAAGGGCTGCAAACATTACACAAGCCCAGACCTGCTAGTCGTTAGCTTTGGTTCTCCGTCGAGTTGCCTCAGTAGGCTATTTACCATGATCTTCCAATCAACCTTGCGCCTCACAGCGCGCTCTTCCCTCCATGTCCATCGGAAATTCGGATCACAAGCAGCCCAGTTCTCCCATTGTGGGTGGATAAAGAGGCTCTTATACTCTTCGACTTTCTCAGAATCCCAGATACTCGGCTGTGTGGCAATCTTTTGCTCGTGTTAGATGCCATTGATCGGAGCCTGTCGCAAGTTGACATGAGTTGGTATACATACCGCATCAAGGTCATACTCTTCAGGCTTTGGCCCTTTTCGAATTCTGAAGAACCGTAGTATGGCATCTCCCATTTCCGCTTCCATACGCTGGGTCTGCTGTGTTGCAAGCGCGGGCGCTGTCGGAGGCGCTGTATCAACAATGACCTTGTCATCGACCGCTGATTTGGAGCACAAGGCGCCAATGTCGGACGAGGTATCGGACCCGGCGGGTGACGGCTTCGCGACCGGTTGCTGCGAAGACATCTTGTCTCGTTGTTAGAAGAAGAAACAATGACGTACGGTGTCTACACAGCGCGAAAGTCCAAATAGAGGCCCTGCCAACATGGGGACAGCCGAGCCGTTCTATATAAGAGTCTCTTGACAAAACTCTGTCAGCAGGGGTTCCAATATGCACTGCTTCCGAAGGTACGGCCTACTCTCCAGCCAAGCTGTCATGGAACGTCGCCACAATGCGTGACGAGCATTCGGGTGTGCTCATAGGTAGGAAAGGGGCATGCTTTCTCCAATTCTCGGTCTGATACCGAGAGACGATCCACAGGTAGATGACGACAGGCTACCTATTCAGTAATTCTGACCATCCAACAGCAGGTTAAACGGTTGCATCCCGAGGAGATCCAAAAGTTGTATGGGATGACCATGTACTATGCCGTTAGTTGCGGCAGTTGTCGGAGCTTTACCAAGCCTAGTTGCATTTTCTCGGGTTCTCATAGGACTTTGCGATGAAGCTAAGCCCTATGTCCACTACTTTGCAACCTGGTCACAGCCTTCAATTGTCTCGACAGAGGCATTCTTTTCTGCCCATGAAAATTCGTATCGAGCTCTCACAACTGATTTCATCGCTGCTATGGAAAAGACAAGGAGCAAGTATTAAATGGGGCTGATGCAACTGTGTGGGTGTTTAGTGTGTCGCGTCAGCTTGCTTGCAGCTCGCGCAATTGATTCACCATCGTCGGAGTCGATGGCGTGCTACACATAACTGCCCCCCGTTGGAGAGAATCCAACCCGTCCAATCATGTTGTACTTGACTGTCATCTGAAGAGTTCAAGCTCCTCCGCTGACAGTTCCAATATAAGAACCTTATTGATCTCTTTGCCAATTTCGGGCTTGGGATTCGGTGCGCCTTTCCATTCTACGTAAATCACACTACCAAACCATCTATTGAGTTATTGACATGCAGTTGCTGTCCTTACCTCCCCAGAAACGGCCATGGAGCTTATGTAAACAGCTTCAATTCTATTCAGCTTGAGGTGCCACTGAAATGATGACCTTTACATGTTCTAGAATACGGCCACAGTTGTGGCCAGGTGTGTGCATAGGCACCAGAAGTTCCGGGTGCGGTTCTTCCTTCTTTCTGAAATCTTATCGTCACTTCTTCTAAGGGAACACTTCCAACTTGGAGAGCTGCAACTTTGCATTCTATCAGGTGATTGTGTTTATCGACACATGCATTTCCCTTGTCAGTGCATGTTCTGCAAGGCCATGAACTCGGATTGCCTAGTCAAGTGGGTGACACGATAGTTTGGAGCTCAATAATACCCCAGCTCTATTCCTACTATTAGTATTACTGCCCTTGCCACTACTGCCGTCAATGACAACAACCTTTACCTTTGTTGTTTGTATATTCGTCACATGATATGCCTCAGAAATTGGAGTGCGGTAGCTATGCCAACAATAGTGGCTATAGGAAGGCGACTGTCCAATTTCCTATTTTGTCATTCGCTTTGCTACTGAACGCGAGCATTTTCGTCCATGCTTAGGTGGTTTACAGACACTTTGCTGAACTCCCCTGCAGATGTTCGAGGCCCTAAATTCTCCGAGCGGCATGACCCCAAGCTGATATTTAGGTTTATCAAAGTCTGAATGCTAACTTTTGATCTTTGTGATAGATTTCGTAAGCAAGGGGCTGGAACCTGGCGTTTGAAGCTTCTCTTATGACTACCCTCCCGGTCCTCACATCCAAACTGCATGTGGTATTACGGCCATTTCGACAATCCAAAGGTATTTACATGCTCAATAATGGTGCGACTTTAAAAGATTTATCAAAATTTCTAAGCGCCGCTAGGTAAGGAGTGGGTCCAGCAAAGTGCTTAAAGCTACTGAAGAAGTCCCTAGAGCGATAATACTTTCCGACCCTGGGGCTCCCAACTCGTCAGTGAGAGGGTACACGTAGTGATCAACTTCTTATAGAATTCTTGCAGGGAACTAGTGGCATTTGAAGTTTTTTCCAGGAAAGATGTCTCAACTTAGCATTAGGGGAAAGGAGGAGATAAGTCAAAGCACCCCCATTCGGCCACCCCCCCCATTC
>JFFI01001875.1:0-38383 GCA_001563125.1 Colletotrichum salicis
CTTGCCTCCCCCCCCCCCCAACCCTCTCTTCGCCTCCACCGCCCGCCATCATGTCCAGGAAAATTCAAGCAAACCTCCCAAGCTGACTCTTTCGTCGTTCAGCCAAAAGACATGACAATACCTACCCCCCTCCACCCTAGCTTCCTATTCCCCTGCTCCACTCCCGACGGAATAAACCCCGCCGGGATAACCCAATCCCCCGAATCGGCCAGGATGTTCAGAGAACCCGCATACGTAAACGGCACGACCTTCTCTTCCGCCCTCCGTCCCGACGGATTTCACACGGGCTAAGGAGAACCCAAATTCCGTTCCGTGCCGTCTACAATGCATTCTCCGCAATTTCCTTTTCCAACGTTTAGAAAAGGAAAGACTCCGCCGTCCAATCATCACCTAAAAGCTACGAGTCTGTGTGTCAACCAAGTCCCGTGATGTCTCGTATGAATACCTGTGCGCGTGCCGACTCCTCCGCTTAGCTCAAGAAAAGTTGTGCTTCATTCCTGTACACTCAAACACCATGTGGTCAGCTATCCTACAACGGATTATTTGGATGCGGAAGATGAGTGGGATAGAGTCATGTATTCGTCCGCTCAACTAACTAGAACTAACTAGACTAGCTTGCTGTGTCGCTTCCGCCATGTGTGCGGTGTCGAGTTGTTTGCGTATCGTGGCTGCAGCCCAACGCCAAATAAGTGAGGGCCCCCCTGAAATGTGTTCATGATGTGTACACTCGAGCTGGCCCCTCAAGTGGTCTGCCCTCAAAACCTGTCAGATCCAACTGACCCCTTGAATCCTGCTAAAAGACTTTGAATCCTGAATCATGCCATCACGAAGATGATGATCCCTGGTTCCCTGAAACGCCATAACCACTCAAAGGAAAATTAAACGCCGTGATCGATCCGTGTTGAAGGCCATCCTGCATGCCGAACCGAAGCCTGTCTACGAAAGCAAATTGCAGACTGGTTAATAGAACTGTCCCCCAGATCCGGTGTGCCAGTTACGTCTCCACTGCCCACGCCGTCCACGACCGCCAAGTCCATGTTGACTTCCCTATTCCCGTACCCATGGGTTGGCATGGAGCGACACACCATTCTCACCGCCCAGCATACGCCGATGGCTTTCTTCAGGTGCTGCTGGGTCTCCGATCGTCCAAGGGCTCGGGAGGGCTGCCGGCAAAGAGGTTCGGTTCGTAGAGTTCAGATACCCGCTACCATTGAGTCCGTCTGGCATGCCAAGAGCGGTGGGCATGGCTCCACTAGTAAGCTGTGAGAAAACCGGAACTGACAGCGCCGAGGCAGTCGAAGGCTCTCCTAAACCTCCAAAGCCAGGCGCCTGATGCTGGTGCTGATGCTGATGCTGATGCATGTTGGAACCGGAAAAGGACACCTGTGATATAGCACTGTGGTGCGTGCGATGGGAGCCGCTGGGTGCGAAAGCTCCTCGAGCTGGGAGCAGAGCTGGAATGGCAGCATGCGATCTCCGACTACTTTCGTACGTGCTGGACACCGGTCTGGGCCGGCTGCTGCTGAAAGTTGGTGACCCTGGCCCCTGAACACCAGTACGAGGTCGAATCCTACGCCGACTTTCACCGCTGTCTGTTGGGGGAGAGCGGCGTTCACCATGGTTAGATCCAGAGCCTTGCGGTCGGTTGGAGTCGTCCTGTGCCAAACTGGCGTCCCTATCTCGCATGTAGCCGGCGTAGCCAGCAATGCCTCCAAGGCTCACATGACCGCGATTACGGAAGTACCGGTCAAAGTTTGGGTGTGTGGACGTGATCCTAGGTTCGTGCGGCACCTTGTCTCTGCAGTAAGGGCAGCTGTCCGACTCCTCGAACCATTTCTTGATGCAGTGGTCACCAAATACGTGCTTGCATTTGGGCAGTCGAAGTGGTGCCTCCTTCACACCTTCGGGTGTTTCTACACCGAACTCGTTGTAGCAGATGACGCAGGCTGCAAAGTCGTGTTAGTCTTTTTCTCTCACAATAGAGCTAGAATCCTCATAACTTACTTCTCTCGCTCTCTGGTAGCTCGGTAATCGGAACGCTCTGAAGAGATTGGATAGCTGATGAAGATGCCACATATTTCGTGGTCACGGAGCCACGCATGAATTGAGCGGCCCGAACGTGATCTTCTTCCAGGGTCATGATATGACGTGCCATTTGGGTTGGGTTTCCAGCCATTGCTATGACCTGTTCGAGCGCGCCTCGGTCAGAATCTACATCACTGTCGGACAGTGGGCTTTGTCTCCTGGACATTGTGCGGCGAATAGCAGGAACACGGCGTCGCTCTGAATGGTGATGATTTGACGAGCCCAAGCTACTTGAAGAGCTTGAGGTTCCGGAAGATGAGGCGCCTGTAATATTCCAGGCAAGATTAGCATGTAGACTCTCAGATACAGGCAAACTCCACTCACCTGAAGTAAGTTGGTGAGCTTCTTGTGGCGGATTGGGGAAGGTCGCATGGCCGCGGTGGGGAGGAGCTGAAGGAGGAGCAGATCCAAACTGTATACTAGCCCCGGAAGATGGTGCTTGACTTGGACCACTGGTAGATTCCTGTGCCTCGAGCTGGGGGGGATTTGAAGCCGCCGCAGGGTTTTCTGGGTTGGTTTGCGCTACGGCAGGAGTCGATGTATTCATAGAATGTGAAGCTGTGTTAAAGGTGCTGTGGCGTGGGGTGGAATGCTGCCCACCAAAGTTCCTCTCAGAGCTAGTATAGAACGGCTGGCCTTGTGCCGGGTGGCCTGATGGCAGGGCTGTCGATAGATTGAATCTCACCGGAGGGAGCTGCGTATGAGGGAACGACGATTGCATGGTGGGAGGGCCCCCCATCTCGCTTGGGGTTGCCCCCGAGTAGCCACCAGCCAGATTGCCAAAGTTCGGAACAGGCGCATGATTGTAGTAAGGCGCCTCAGAGGCCGAGTTTGAAGGCCGGTGCTGGGGTGCCGGAGGTCCTCGGTGGTTCATCATGGGAGATTGGTGTTGCCAGTGATATGGCCCAGACGGCAGTGGTGGTCCTTGAGGTTGCCAGCTTGGGTAATTCGCTGAGGAGTGGACAGGGTCATAGTGCATTGTCGAGCGGTGCTGTGGTATCCCAAGGGCTTGCTGTTGACCTTCTCTGCCGAGGAAATAAGGGCATCGCGGACGCTGCTGTGCATACGGATTCTGTGCCTGGCCCTGAGACTGCTCCGGATGGTGGTATGCGTAATCCATGGCTTCATCCATACTGTGAATCCCTTCTACTGCTGTGCGAGAAAAGTCCTACCGACCGTTACTGTGAGATTGGCTTTTTTGTCGTGGCCAGGATTGCCTGTAATGGAGAACCACGGTCTCTCTTTCACCAAAGAACTTGGCTCTTTTTATTTTATGGCCCTCCTTTTGTCGCTTGATTCCCCTGTTTGTATGCAGCTGCACGGCGTCGCTCGCTTGCTTTTCCTAAGTCCTTGTTCGTTCGATCAGAAGGTGCGTTCTTCGTCGTACAAGCTGCGGCTGGTCGAGGCAAAAGCGAATCGTTGAAGTGAGCGGGTCCGAAATGAATGTGGTCTGTTGGCAAGTCGTCGTGGACTGACTGGAGGAGGGGTAGATGCGGGTAAGTCTGGGGGCTTCTTGGGGGCGCCGGAATGCGTTGAACTGGGAGTCGCTGCTGCTATTATCGGTTCGCGATGAAGAGTTTCAAAGGTCGGTTCAGAATATTGTCCTCCCAGTAACCCATCGAGGTTTATTTTTGTGCAGTTCGTGTCCTCTAAGCTTGATCACAGGGTGTTGGGTGAAAAACTCAAAGCCCACAATTCGGTGTACCTGGGAGGTGGAGGCGGTACCGAGATGTAAGAGTCGGGTTGCGAGGTGACGTGAGGTGAGTGTGAGGTGAGGGGTGCTGCTGCTAAGACACTGGGATGAGCCGCTGGATCATGCCGCTTTCAGAAGTTAGTCGGCTGCTCGCAAAAGAACGTGATGCAGGCGTCTGTCTCGTTTGGCCGTAATAGGTAAGATGTAGCCTGGGTAAGGGCGACGAAGTTTAATGCCGTGGAGAAAAAGCTGAAGGAGAGAAAAAACAACTGCTGGGAATTCCTCGTCACAAACTAGTGTTAAGAGCGGTCTGTGTCTCTTAATCTGCTTGTTCGCTCTTGCTCTTGTCGCAGGGCGGTGATGGAGTAGGGATGAAAGGAGGAGCGTGTAAGAGGATTGTGCGTGGAAGCCGTTCAAGGCAGGGGATCGAGAGGGATGGGATACCTTATATGGATGTGGTATGTATGAGTTTGGTTGAGGGTGACAACTCAGTATGAGGCTAGGTAAGGTGAGATAGGCCAACACGCCAAGTAAGGCAGTGAAAGAAATGGAGAGAGAGGTCAAAGGCAGCCTGTTCGTCTTCTTATTAGGTAGTCGAAAAGAGGGGTGACGGTGACGGTGACTCGATGGGTTTGGTTTCTCTTGTGACAGGCCGCATACGTCGTGACGCCGATGTCGCCGAGCAAGGGATATTGATCGATGGGGTCGGGAGGGAGACGCTGGGAGGTTAGGTTTGGTTCACCAGCGGTCGGTGGGCGGCGAAGAGTATCGGTGAGACGACGATGGCTCGAGAAGAGAGGTGGAAGTGGGAAGAAGAGATGGGAGACGGTCACCGGGGGGTGGGAAAGGGAAGGGAAGGCGCGGCAAGGAAAGAGGGGTGGGCAGGCAGTCTCGGGTTTTGTATTTCGTCGCAGGCAAGAAGGAAGGGAACCTTGGGGACACCAGACACCAGACGCCAGACAAGGCACCACCACTTATTGAGGCAAGGTGTAGGTAAGAAGGTCAGGTCGACAGGGCTATGGACGACGAGAGACGAGAGACGAGGAGGAGACACTCCAGCCAGGCAAGGTCTAAGAGACAATGGGAATGGATGGGGGGAACCGGAAGGGAAGACGAGGCGAGGTCCAGACAAGGCACCGGAAGCCAAAGCAAAAGCCCACCTTGGACCTCACCACCCCCAGAGGTATAAGTCAGGTATCTCGCTCACACTCGACCCTCACGAAGGACAGGCTTGGAACAAGACAAGACCACTGATGATGGAGCCCTCGCAGAATGCCCGGGCAATGACACCGGGACGGGGAACTAGTAAGAGCATACATACGTACATGTGCAGAAAGAGTGAGGGAAACCATGCACCAAGACGGGACCAAGTTGGTAGACTGGACAATCAATACGGCTGGGCCGGGCTGGGGCTGGGTTGGACCGGCCGGTCTTTACTTTACGGCACTGCTAGCCAGCCAGTTATTACTACCGCTACTCCTCCTCGTCCTCCGATCAAAAGAGTAGCAGCCAGCCCATGACCGGGACCATGTTCCATGTCCAGAAAGTCATGTCGTTGCAGGGCAGAAAGCGCGGTAATTATGGGCTGGGTTGGATTGCTTTGCTCCAACAGGATTGGATTGTGGACCAGAGCGAACCAAAGACGACGAAGCAAAGTGCAGCAACGCAAAGCACAGCAGAGCAGAGGCACACACAGCACTACCTACTTCGTACGGTATACACACAGCACAACATGGGCAGGGCAGGCAAAGGTAGGGCGTGGCATGGCATGGCATGGCGCTGCACTCCCCGCCAGGGAAGACGGCAGACAATAACCCAATGGGGGGTCGGGTCAGGGAGCAAGGGCAGAAAAGACCGGGACTCAGAAGACGACTTGCCGTGAGAGGACGACACACGCTGGGGGTACGGGTGCGGAAGTAAGGTAGTGTGAGTGTGAGAGTCAGAGACGACTGGGCGAGCGCCGAGCAAGAGAGTTGCAGGGCCATGCACATCCGCCGGTCCAGTCCAGTTCCCAGTAGAGGGCCATTTCGGTCCCATCCAACAAGGGGTTTGGATTTGAATTTTGCCCTCATAACAATGCTGCATCCGACTCATCCATCGTTTTTGACCCTCTCACCTCGCCTCGGAACCCCACGAAATCCTCTCCCGGGTGACCGAACTGAGTGTACTTCGTACGGCCTGGTCCACTAAGAACAACAACAATAAGCAGTGAGAGCAGACCGAACCGGGGCTGGAACAGACCGAATATTGGACATGGCTGTCGGGAACAGTGGCAGGATGGGTATGGAAGAAGAATATGACGGAAATTCGACCGCGTGGCCTAGTCCAGGCTGGGCGGGTGCTGATTGCTGGCGCCGCTGTTGGCAAAGAGGTTTATCATTCAATGCTGATGCGGATGCCAGTCTACTAATACGGCGGAACCGTGCTGGGTGACTGGGTACGGCTACCTTGTGCGATGCCCTCATTTTGTTCGCAGTGGTCTTTCCCACGTCAATGTTCCACATGTAAACAGGCCCGGCCCTGGGATGTGCGTGGCTCCGTCTCTTTGGAGGGGCAAGCTATGCAACATTGACTGCGCTGGGCGAGGGTTAAATGAATAGTCCCTTGTCGGGTGCTCATCAGGCTGTGGAAACGGAAGCTGGAAGCGGATGAAGAGGCAGAAAGAAAAAGCCAAGACAAGTTCGGATCTGAGAGTCAGTGAACTGTGAACCACGAATACACCGTACTTGCGTATCCGTACCCTACACTTCCCTTGCAAGTTGCCCTTCCCTTGAGACTGAGAGTAACCTTTTGCAGCCTGCCTGGCTAGTGCCCCATCTAAGACGAGCCACCAACGTGAGCGAGACGTGAGCAACCTTACCAGACATGGGTAGTGAGCGGGTGTGTTTGTGCCATTGTTGTAGGTTCGGATCCTACGGGGGCGGGCGGGTGTCAGTTGGCGGCGGCGAGGCACCTTTCCTTTCCTAAACACTTTTGGAGGCGGCGAAGGAAGAGACGAATTGTGATACGCCAAAGACTGGGTCGAGACCAGGTCACAAGCACCATCCTGAATGGCGGATGGGCGGTGGTTGATGGTGGCGGCGGTGGACAGGCAGAGGCTTGAGGATGTCTGCAAGTTGCAGCTAGGTCTCGTCATTTCCAGCAGGTTGCGCCTTTCTCTTGGAACCATACATTGGTCATTGCAGAAACCATGTAAGTCGGTATCCGCTGTTGACCATATGTGGACGAATTGATGCACCTGGGCGGTAGACTGAAAGTTTCCTTGCTCTCAAAGAACGATACATGATTGAGATGGGGCCGCAGAACCGTTGGGAAGAATGAAGGAGCTGGCAAAGGAAGAGCACCTCGTCCATTATTGTCGACCACATCCATGATCCAAATGAGCTGGAGACCTGGAGAGGAGGAAAATGAACGGAGCCGCTGCTGGAGGCGTGTAGAGTGAGGTGTTATCAGGAAAAGCGGGCGCAGACGGGAATGCAAGCGCACCGCATCGGCACATCAGCATGATGTTGGCATCAAAATTAGCAGCAGCGGGCTTAGCAGATTACGATTACCTATTCCTATGGTTTGGAAGCGACGATAAGGTATGCTGTTCTGCCGAAAGCGTCTGAGTATGAGTATGGCCAGATGCCCTTTCCCGAGATCTGTTTCTCTAGAGTCTGCACATTTCTGCCCGCTGATCAGACTGACCGACGGAAGTGAGAACCCACTCACTCATCACTCTAGCTGTCCTCCAAGGAAAGTCCCAAAAACTCCGCCGTGATTCCACCGGGTGTCATCATGTCGTGACCGGGTCCGGAAAGGACGAAACCTTTCGGCCGTGGGGCTAAAGCGGTATGTATGTAAACATCAACGACCGGGGGCCAAGGTGTGTGTCAGTAGGTCGCAACGGCAGCGGCAAGTCCTGGCTTCAGTTGGTCAGCTCCATCTAAGTGTGAGTGAAGTGCTCACATGAACCACCTGAGCTCGGCCGGTCCAAGCAAGACAACCACTCAATAATACCACACACTCACGGTATCCGCCATGAGGTATCAAGTATCAATAAATACGGCTCAGTATCCTTGCCGCAATGGCCTATGAGGCTATGACTAGGCATTTTTCTCTCTATCCGTATCCTGCGAGCTCCTCACAGCACACCTGGTAGGCTGGCTGGCTTGTCATCTAGCTGGGCCTCATGGGCGGCCCTGGTGCTCACCTCAATGAGCACCGCATGGCTAACTGGGCTTGCAGGATACCGGCATAATAATAGCGAGAGGCTGCTGGCTCCCCTCTAAGATCATCGCTCACCAGCTCACTCACTCACCACTATTGCTCTACCTGGTCTCTGTCGGTGGCACTACAAACGCACGCCAATTCCCATGCGAAAAAATACATTATTCAATAGCTTACTGCCACCATAAACCACATTTCATGGCTGAATTCTCACAGGTGGCTGCACTAAAAGCAGTATGGCTTCAGGTGTGGGAGACTGTCTGGGGGGACCGTGTGATTCGACTCGGCCTGAGAGCAACCAGGGCCGGGCGACAGCGTGAGTGAGAATGAGAGTGAGAGTGAGACTAACACACTAACACACAACTAACGCAGGCTTGTCAGGTGTTACGAAACTCAACTTGATCGACCAGTCGCACGCGCCGTATGCGAGCCCTTCGCAGCACCAGCATGTTTTCGGCTTGTTATACATGAAGACCGCCTTAACACCAGCCATGTACCCTGCCTGCCTGTCCATCCTCCTCTGATGCCTGAGCTGTGGTTTTACCTGTTAAGACAAGTGAGGTATCCGTACTGGTGGTCATCTCGCACTTTCTGCCCCGGGAAACCTGGACTTGCCGCCTTCCCTTACCAGAAGGTGTCTTCTGCGTCTTGCCTCGCAGCTACGGATACCTTGCGCAGTGTTAATTGTGGCACTCTGTACAGACACTCATTCATCGAGTCCTTCCTTGTCGGTAAGCTCTGGCTTGGCCAGTCTTCCGCTCACTTTACCTCATCTGGCGAATAGAAGGAGAGACCCTGAACTTGCATCCAGACCGGGGTCCTGTCATCTCAAGCTTGCTTCGCCGGCAGGCCTTCTTTTCCTTGCTATCGCCCTCGTCAACTTAGCCGTCTTTAAAACAAAACACACTGTCGCCAGCCTCTTTGCAATACCTTCCTGTACCGTCTCTTGCAACTTCAACTCTCGCTAGTAGTATTGAGATTGAGGCTTAATGCTTAGGCTGCCCGGGTCAAAGTTCAAACAACCGCATCCGACGGCTTCCCTTGCATTTGCCCTCTTCTCCCCGGTATTTGCGAGACACAGCGTCTCCACAACTTGACCCCTCAGCCGGACAGCCCTCGAGCACGAAATGCACCTAAAAGAACCCAGCAAGCCCATGATGCTGCGGACTCCCTGCCCGCCTCTCACCGGTTTACTGGCCTGCTTGCCAAAAGAAAACCAAGGTCCGAAGGCGACGAAGCTCCTGTTCGGTCCACACCCGTGCGCTGTCTCACTCGGCCGTGGTTTTTATTCTGCCCAGATGTAATGTATCCGTCAGATGGCTAACTTTCCAACTCCCCGGCGGTTGTGAGCACCCTGATTGTTGCGGAATTGCGGCCGCCCTCTTGAGGAAGCACGAGGGGCCCGACAATCCGCCGAGCGTGCCGAGAAGATGAAATCGAGAGAGATGCTTCAAGATACCTGACACAAACCTACTAATAGCCAGCGACGTATACGGAAGGTTTTCTCAAGTCGATAACTCTTCGGCAGTTTCTCGCTCGTTTTCTCATTGATCAACCTATACCAGACCTGGTTCCTCAACATCATTGCGAATCCTATCATCAAGTCCTGGTTCGCGCTACCTTGCCTGTGGACTGACCGCTGACTTGCCGGCCGGCGTGCACCACCTATCCGTAGACACGATAACGATAAGGGGGGGAGGGTGTCGTTATGGCAGGGAGGGGCCAGCTGTTGGGACCAGCCACCAAGGAACCATCACTTTTTCCTCATTCATTGCCCCTTCACAATGTTGTACGCCATTCGTATTCCTCGGTTTTCCTCCTTCTCGTCCCTCTTTCCCATGGGCCTTCTTCACGAAATCCCACTTCACGTCCGTTACTAACCCTGTCTACCGGGCAGTGGTCGAAAAGTACGGATACATTATGGGAGAGGAGGGGCCGTGGGGGCCTGCCATGATCAACTTGGACCGTTTGCGCCGGGCCGTTCACACCACACCTCTTGTGGGAAAACCAACCACTTCTCTCCCACCTTCAAGGTGTGCCCCGCCTTGGGCCATGCTAACGTAGGTATGCTCCCTCATCTGCATCAGCAGCGCAATCAGCTCTGGTCCTAGGCGGAATATACCATTACCGGCCCCCATTTGGATGGACCCCTGACGGTGACTCACTTCATATCTGAGTCTTGGAACCTCCAAGTCCTCACGTCCTGTCACTATTCCCAACTGGCCAAGAACCATCCGTTTGACCCAGGCGTTTCTCAGATTCAAAATAACCCACAATCTCACTTCTCCGAGTCTGTGTTCTCGCAATTTCACACACACATACACCCAACCAGCATGCTACGTCATAACCAGTTCTAGCTCCCCCTCCGAAAGGAACAGACACGAGGGGAATGCAAGGACCCCGCGGCTTTGTCCTAACAAAACCCCAGTCATGACCCTACTGCACGACGACCTAGCTTCGAGGAGGCGGTACTTATCCATTGGCTGAAGCCCTTTTTGGTCGCTAACCTCGTCTCTCATTCGTTTTCGAAGCAGCGGGATCCCCGCGACGATCTTCTGAGCCCTGGTTCGCGCTAAGATAAAGTGTCCCCGGCTACGCTCGACACTACCTGTTATCGACTGCTTTTGTGAGTCTTCTCTCTGTCCCTCTCTTCTCTTGTCCCACCTCCCTGTCCCTCGTCCCCGTCGCCTGACCAAGTGAGATTTTACTTAATTTCACGGACTTTTCCCGCCAAGTCAGTTTGTTTTGCTTCAGATGTTCGTCTCATCATTCAGCGCTCCAGCCTCGCCACAAGGGTGGACTGCCTCATGATTGGACCTCGAGTCAGCACCGTGGCAAGCGCCCAGGCGTGCCCATCCATGTCTATTCTCTCACCTTGCTATCGTCCATGGCGGTGGAGGATGCACCCATCAGCAAACTTTTCCCCTCGGCATCCATCTACCGTACTTGAGGTAGAGCCAAGCCTCAAACACGGGAGCCAGCTTGAGTAGGCTTTTGAGGGTTATGATCATCGCTCTCATCCAGCAGTATGATGGTCGAAACTCATACGAGGCTTTCCTTTATAACCACACCAACGAATGCCGGAAGCATAGAATGCCGGCCCTTTTGTTCCAGTCTGAGGTCTCTGCTCTGGGCCTTGTCTAGGGGCGTTCATGTGGTCGCCTGCAGGACCAATGGCACCTGAATTTGCAAACACTACACAAGACAAGGTTGAGTTACACGGAGCGAGCTACATTAATGTTGTGGTTGGCAGACTGCCTTTTTCTCCTTTCTTTTCATTTCTTGTAAGTTTTCATAACAGCAGCTGGGGAGATACATAACGGGTTTAGCAGGTAGGCCGGAATCTACCGTTTGTGAACATCCATACAATAGCGAGGCCATCGACGCCATGCGTGGAGCACTCACTCGTTCACCATATGAAGAAGAAAAAATACCGACGACTCTCTGGTGGGAAGCACTTCACCTACCACATATGGTTGTGCCGTCTTCGATTGCCGCGCATGATGGAACAAACAATCCCCGAGTCGCCGATTGTCCGTCCGAGGCACTCAGCCGGTCCGATGATCCACATTCCAGGCATATCTGCTCCGAAGGCCTGCTCCGACGGCTGCTGACTCGGGGCCCATGTTTGGACCGTCACTTGGCTGAGGCGTGGGGGGGGGGGGAGCAGAACTTCAGCTGGATGATGATGACGTTTGATTCACGTTTTTTCGGGTTTGTCGGCCCTTGAACCTCCGCCAATGTTGCGTCTCATTACCGATATCTCGCCGCATCTTGTCGTCACGCAATTTGCTAGTCCCTGTTCAGCTCAGGTAGTTGTCGTATCGACCGCACGAGCTGATTGAGAGTGAATGAAGAGGTGAAATGATGTACTCCGAAAGCTCAGTGGTTCTGTTTCTTTCTTCCTGTTTCCCAACTTGTGGTGTCGCAAAAGAGTAGTAGGATTGTCTAATCACTCTCGAAGCCGGAGATTCATGACATCTTGATTCCCAGCATCCGCCTTATCGCTGTAAGTGAAATCGGCATTGGCATTATCTTTACTGTTTTCCATATGAAAATCGATGAACGCATGGTATCGTGTACACGGAAGGTAGCCGATGATTGATGTGGCTTGTAGTAAGGTTAGGGAACAGGGTCAACCGTCCTGACTCCCATCGTGTCGACAGTGATCGAAAGTTTTCTGCTTTCAGATCCAGACGGGGTCAAGGGGCTTCTATCTTGAAGGCCGGTGATGATTGCGTCTTCAAGAATTGATCTTATGTAGACTGATGTCCAAAGTCTACGATGAACTTTTGCATCTGGTACGAGTTTTCATCTCAACCTCCGCTCTGAGAACAAAATTATTGTGTTCAACTATTCCGCTGTGAATCACATGGCCCAAGAAATCCGGAATGAGTACGTTACGGCTGTGCTGGAATAGACGCTGCATCTCTGCCGTGCTCGAGGAAGACTTTGGGACTTATCTCCAGCTCTCCTCTCTTCTGGTTCTTTACATCCCACGATCCATTCTGGATAAACGGTACTTGGTAATCTGGGGAAGGAATGATATCTAAACAATGTGTATTTTGACAGCATTCCCATGGATAACATGACTTGCTTTCAGGACCTGCAGAGCCAGTTGAAGCCATTTTAATTCGACGATGCGCAATTGGTGCAGACTAGGGAACTTTTATCGAATTCTCGCTTGAAGACAAGAGGCCATACTTTTCAATTTTGCGAGTACTTGATGTCGACGCTGGTATCGTGGCCATAGCTGCGACTCGACCACATGGCATGTAGTCGCTGGACATGAAGCTGGAAGATGGTTCTCATCCTATTCCTCCGTCCTCATTCATCCCCACGTTTTGTGAAGCAGGCCAGGTCGTATATTGTGAGATCTAACCGTGGCATAAGTCATTGGCTATCCCGCAGAGGAAAGCATTTCGAGCAGCTCTCAAAAGGAGGCCAAGCCATCGACAAAGGTGAAAGACTTGAACTTTTGGCGAGATTAAAGGTTCATAGTAGCCTCATTTTCTTTATCCTGTAGGCTTTATCCCGCATCAAATGTATCCAAAGCAAGCCCACAACATCTCCGATGTTTTTAACCAAGAGGTGGAAAGAAAGACGCGAGTTAGGCTTGTTAGCTTTTTGGTTCTATTTAGAACTCAGGGAACATTTTGAGATATCAGTGGCCGGAGTCGATTACATGCCAGTCTATCAGATCCCTGGAGCCGAAGCTTTCAGTGCTACTTCTAGCGGAATGGTCAACGTCGCTTCTGAGGTTTCCGGAGATTTTGGTCAGCGTCCTCTGTCTGCTACCACTATCTGGAGCAAGTAGAATCGCTGCAGTTTTCAACTCTAAGGATCTATTGAATAAAGTGATGACTGAGTGGTAATCATACAGCCTGTCACGGTGGAGGGAAGCATCAGCTATACAAGGTAATTTTCTCCACAGCAACCAGGCCCTCCGTTTGATCCCGTGTTTCTTGGGTTTCCTCCTCGTATACATACTGATGTTATCTGTTCAGGTTATATTGCCGGTACTGGAGAGGAAGGATCTACTATTATACTCGCAGGACTTCTTTGGTGCGATATCTCTAGTCTAGTCATGCGGATGCGGGTTGAAAATTGTTCGAATAAGTTGATGGCACTTCATCGCGATTGCCTAACCCAAAGGCCGATGCCAAAAGTCTTTTCCCTCACACCTAGTTCCTCAAACTAATGGCGGCTAACATCTTCATGTCTAGAGGCGATTACACTGCTTGAAGCCTCTTCTTGGCGTAGCTTTGACAGTCTATAGACTGCCAGGGGTTTGAAACAGTCAACCATGTCATCAAAACTTAGTGAGTTCTTGAAATAAAACCGAAAGAGTTCTGCGTCGCCCGGTGGTGTCTATCCGATTTTCACTGTCCTGCTCGGATCATCTCTACACCGGATCCGAGGTCAGTCAAAAACGACATACTGCGCTTCTTGCAATCTAAAAGTTTTCATGATTGACCAGCCATGTGTATTGCAGTCTATATTGTGCTAAATACTTCAGCCAGCCTGAAGCGAAAGACAGGAAACGCATGCTGTAGTTGCTGTCGTCTAATCGGACAGTCTCTCGAGCATAATGATGGCGACTGACAAACGTACATGATCCGGAGAGGGGGGCATTCACATTTGGCTATACCAAGCCTCATACCAGCCTACCCATGGCGAGATATGGTACCCAGGGAGGTACGCGAATCCAAAAACTGACGGCTCTCGAAGACTTCAGCCGCGTTGTACAACATGGAATCTACCTACGCAACGCACTGGTCATCCCAAGACGTCAAGAGAGACGAGGTTTTTAAAGTCCCGACCGATGACAAATACTCACGAATATCGAATTCAACTCTCTAGATATCCCGTTCTCATCGAAGTAAAGCACGATGCAATGGAAGTCCTCCTGACCCTGGTTTCTCTATACGTGAGGGTAGGACGAGGAGAGAAGAACTGGATACAAGAGTTATTGGGAAGTTATTGGAACTCGGAATACAGCTCCCCGCTGGCCCTGCTGACCACTGTAGCCGAAGCGAGGACTGGAATAAACTAGCCAGTCCCTCCATCTCCCGACAACGCTCAGATTATCCGACGCCGTTACGGCCATCGCTAGACTGATGATAGATGAGAAGGAATCAAAGCTCACGAACCGTGAAGATTCGGTCATACGATTGATCCGACACGAAGCAGTACATGCGTCAGGGGTGACTGTACGAATTGTCTCGCT
The DNA here is from genome assembly GCA_001563125.1 of Colletotrichum salicis. Classification (NCBI taxonomy): domain Eukaryota; kingdom Fungi; phylum Ascomycota; class Sordariomycetes; order Glomerellales; family Glomerellaceae; genus Colletotrichum; species Colletotrichum salicis. The sequence goes on from JFFI01001875.1 coordinate 14,721, forward strand.
ACCAGAACAACGCGTTCGGAAAGCATACGGAGTCAGACAGCTTATTCACTGTAAGCCGTACTCATTAGTCACAGTATCTATGTCACAGAATATCGGCTACTGAGCATGACTTGGTTGGGTATCGTAGCTATTGTTGACTGCAGCAAAGTGGGGCCCTGCAGATGAGCCGCAGGTTATCTACTTCGTTACAAAGGTCCCTCATCATGAGGATCTACCCAGCACCTCCATATCGCGACAGTTCTCTTTTCTACTGTTGGAGAAACCTATGCCGCTCATTTCTTTGGCAGTCGGTACTTTCCACCGACGAGCTCCAACTCATCCATCGCCATCTTTTCCGCAAGGAACTCCTGTAGCTCCTCGTTGCTCCATGGGAACCCGTCCGCTATCAACATCTTCATCATCATGGCGATCTGAAGCAGTGGCATGGCTGGACTCGAGTTGGTCAGCATACCAATAATGAACTGCCAGTATACCTGTCGACGTTCCTTCTCCTTGGCATCCAACGCGCCCGGTTTCTTGGGCGAAAGGTCGCCTGAATCGGGCGCTGGAGCATCATCGGGACCGGGTCCAGGTGGATTCCCTCCATCTTCGGCATCGTCATCCAGCTTCTCAATGACGATAAAGGTGCCCGACTCAATCTCGCGGAGAACACGCTGGCCGACCCAGAACGAAAGGGCGGAACGAATCAAATCGTCGTCCATTTGTAGCATCTCTTCAAGCTGGTCAACCGTGTGACGTATGGGAAGCGGTCCGCTGTAAGGGTCATCTGTTTGGAATGCATAGATGACAACGGCTTCGTACGTCTTGCATTCCTTCTCAACTGTTCTGTCTTCAAGTTCAAGGTTGACAGTGGCATTTCCGAGATTGTTGAGCCATGTAAGCTTGCGGTTGGACTTGAGGCGCTCGAACTCGCCTTCGTACTGCCCTTGGCCCTCGGTGACAGGCCCAGGTAAGATAAAATGCTCTCTGTCCATAGTTGGCCAGAAGAGCCGAGAAAGAATCTTGGTATGATATGACGGAGTGTTGTGGGCCTTACGGATGGGACCACCGATCACGCCCGTCCTGATCGTCTTAGAGATGATAGAGTCGACTTTCTTCGAGTCTTGGATGTCCTTTATCATAACATCGCAGTTTTGCAAGGCATTATCCCCAAACCGCTTCTTCAAAAGATTGAGCACACGGACTTCTTGGCTGAATTCCATCTGTGTAGACAGCAATCTCTCTGCAATGATGTTCTGGAACTCCTTGATAAAGATATCCTGAGAGCCCAGAGCGCTGATTAATGTCCCGATGACGTCCTCTGACTTGGGACGTTTGTAGTTGACTCCGGCATCTACGGGATCAGGGATCCATTCCATATCGTCCCAGTCCAGCTCCTCATCCTCAACGGCAGGTCTTCTCTGCTGTGACGGATCATTGAGTAGAACGGCGAGCTCAACGAGCTTAGTATTGCCTCCCTCAGTATTGGAGACATCCGGGTTTGATAGGAGCCCAGTCACGACGATCGGGATCGCATCGTCTCTCTGACATAAGTAAAGTTGCAGCGAATGGACCACACGGTCTAGTAGCACTTTGGAATGGTCCAGAGCATGGAAGGTCCTAATCATGGAAATGTATACGCGTAGTATGTCCAGTGTTGACCGTCCGGGATGCAACAGCCGTTTCTGTAACGCTGCCGAAAACGTGTCCGTCAGTTGCAGCCGTCTCTGCGGCGTTGTGATTGCCATTCGGAGGTCGTCAAGAGCGCCTCTGCTATGGGGCCATTGGAGAACGATGTCGAAGAGCTCATGGATACGCATGACTGCTAAACGTCCAACGGCAATCTCCTTCCACTTTTCGACATCGGTCCAGGCAATGTCCCCGCTGCCGAGGCGAGCGAACACCTCGACTGCTAGCCGCGAGTAATGGTTTTCGACCCAGTTGCATAGCGCAGCAATGCAGCGCGAAGGGGTGCCAAGTTTCGTAGCGCGAGGCACAGACGAGGCGCGCGGAGCATCCTTCCCGCCATCTGATTTCGACTGTGTCCAGGCGCCCGCGAATGATGTTCTGATGTGCTCCACCATCATGGCATCCATGAGCTCAGCGAATAGGACTTGGAACCTCTCGCCTGCCAGTCCTACTTTGTGCAGTGCCTCAATCAACTGCAGGAGCTCTTGCCGCGCTGCCGCTGCCGCTGCTGCCTGACGGTCTGCTTCGAGGTCGGTTGTCCGAGAGGCACCCGGGGGAGGGCTGGTCTGCTGCATGCCCAGAACCAACCTCATCTGACGACTCAGAACAGCTCGGAGGGACTCCATAAGCGCCTGCGACATGGAGTTGCCGATGACTGCGTGTAGATTACGGCGAAACTTGTCGACGGCGATGTCTGCATGCTTGTTCTCAAGACCCCGCACGATAAGAGACAGTCCATAAAGATACTGGCGGTGAGCTGCTTCCAGAGTATGGATACTGCCCAGAAGCACCTGGTATTGGTCACCGTACGTGTTGCAAGCAGAAAGTAGGGGGAGGACATGTTGGGCGAAGTGGTGGCGAACCTGCTGAGTATGCCAGGAAAGGATGTCTTCGGTAATAGAGGCGTTCTCAGAGTGCTTCTCTGGATGGAGTACCACCTTAAGACTGTCATAAAAGTCTGCGTCGTAGTCCTGGGATTCCGGAGCCAGAGTGCCAAAGGAGTCCTCAGCGGCCACCGACGGCGGAAGTTGAATACGAGTCGTCACAATGTGCCATGCTTGGTCCCACCGTACTTGATCGCTAGTCTGCATGGAAGCAGAAGTTTGTGAACGCCGAGATGAAGACGAGGCTTGGATGTCTGAAGGTTTGCCATGACCGGGGAAGTGCGGGCGGGAGGATGATTGACGGTGTAGTGGTGGTGATGGTGCGCCGCCAAACGGCTCTGCATGCGACTTGAATCTTTGAGAAGGTATCGAATGAGGACTGGGTTGCGAAATTTCGGAGTCAAAAACTGATCTGAACACGCTCTGTCTCTTGCCGCTCCACCTTGACGGCGCGGCGCTCACTATCGTGGCCATGACTGCTTGTTGAATGCATCCAGATGCGCTCAAGCGGAAGGATTCAAGGCCTGCCTCATTGAAGAGTCTCGGCAAGGATGGTGCGGTGACACTCAACGAGGAAGTTGCAATTATGTCGGTCAACGGTATCTATCGTGGAGGATTGCCGTGCTGTCGCCAGTTGTTGATTCCAAAGTAGGTGGAGGGAGGTGTTTACTTTGTTTGGCGTTGATGGGTGGATTAAGCGCTGCGCTTAGAGTGCATGCTTGAAGCCTCAAAAATGGGAAGGGATAACGTGGGCCTATCGCAGTGTCGCGCTTATTTCTCCCGCAGCTGGCGACAGGCGCTAGCGCCGCTCCCAAGATCCCATTGGTAAGCCCGAGGGAAGGAACGCCCGGAGCGGCAGCCACGAAGCGAGACAGGCGCACATGCTGGTGGTGAACGTCGAGGGGGGCTAGCAGTATGTATTACCAAGCAGCACTGTAGCAAGCACAGTATACACAGGTAGCCACCTTACCCAAGGTGCCCTGCTCTGGGTGCATGGCCTTAGGTTCACACCCTCTACTACCAAGGCCCCTTTTTACAATCACCCCTCCCTCCTTTGCACCGCAATACGACTCTCTCTCTCTTTCGCTTGTCTCCTGCACACCTCCAACATCTCTCCTGTTACCTTATCTAAGCAACCACAGAATTCCATCATGTTCGCGGACGACTCCCGTTGATAATTCGCGGCCTATGGCCAAGCTACGAAGCCTCAAAACCGCCGGAAGAAAGTATCGTACCTAGCTAGGCGCATTACCTGAAGACCGTGAACAAGTCATTTCAGTGTCGTTGCCACCAACCCACAAATACTCGCTTAAAGTGCCCGCAGCCGCTCTTCCCTGTTGAGCATGGTCGAGGGCATGTCTTCAAGCGGTATTCCCCTTACGACAAGTGTGGGGTAACGACACGAAGGATCGAGACAAGCTGCGTCGAACCTGTCCTCAGCGCCACTTACATGCTTGAACGCAGAGAAGACGGGAGACATGACCAGGTACCATCGCCGGACCAGAGAAAAGGGTCATGGAAGGGGGGTTGAACAAGAACGCGAAACCCCAAGGAGACACAACGAGGGAGCAATTAGATCTAAATCTCAGGTACGAACGTTTCTTCCTGCCCCCAAAGCTTCAATTGTACCGCCAAGAGCTTGTAACGCATTCTTCCCATAGATCACTAGCGACTAACCGTGTTTCGTATCCAGACGCGGAGTATTGCTGGCCAGTGCGCAAAATCAAGAGCAAACTCAAAACCGTCCGAGGATTCGAATCTAGGCTTGATTGCCAATGGGCTGGCTCCTCGATCAGCACAAAGAGGCAGGGCCATCCCAAGCAACGGGCGCCGTGACCATCCATGTCCGGGGTGATTCTCATTCAACGTCCGGGCTGTCGCGTCATCCGGGTAATCCAATACGTATCCATTCCAATATCACTCGCTGTCGGCTCGTCTCTCCGTATGGGAAGATTGGTTCGGGAGTACACGAACGAATCGAGGCCAAGACAACCTGGCCAAAAAGTGGTTCAAACACCGAACCGTTACGGCCTTGCCCCAATCGGCCACTTTCATGACCGATCACAGCTTCACGGGTCGTCAAGCCTCTTCCTTCGAAGCGGGGAAATACGAACCCCATGAGTCCACGGAAGTATCGAGAGAGAGGAGGCATTCGGCCCCGAGACAATCAGACGGCTGCTATCTTCCGGCTTAATCAAGTTCACCGTCATTACCCCCGAGCGAGGTCGACAAGATGGACAAGCATGCCACGGGGTGCCCTGGTCATTCAATATACGCTTGCCTATACGAAGAAGTTGTCTCGTCTTCGACTTGGACCCTATAGACTGACAACTTTGATCGTACGGATAGGATGGGACTTACTATACTTCTGGTCAAGCTTGCCGTACTTGTCGTCAACGCTCCGCCGTTACCCATCAACTACTGGGTGGTTCAGAAGACGACCCCGACTGCAATCCTTCCGATCTGAACGCCCGCTCACCAGGGGTTACAGCTCCATGGCTTTCCCTTAACGTCTGCCTTCAAGTCAAAGCAGCCGGTAGACGAGATAATGCATGCTTGAAGGCGGCACAGTTCTTTCCAGAGTTTCCATGTGGCTGTTCCACTGTGGCCCTATGAGCCGGCCCCTGCTTTTTAACCACCATTAGCCGTTGACCGCCGTTGCTTCATGATCCTTTGCAAGTGACAGTGGCACCGGTTTCGTGCCACCTGTTCGCCCCGCCGCGATTATACATCAGCGTCCTGCCGGTGACTTCGCCACGTCGCGCCCAGCAGGGCTGGCTTCTGAGCGACCAGCCTTCGACGAGATGGAGGGTGAAACGATATGGATGCAGACGGACTGGGCTGTGGGATGCTCCCGACCGGCACGGCAGTGGATCAAGCCACCAACCTTGTCCACATTCTTCCGCCTAGCCCATCAGTGGATCTCGAATAATCCTGCTGCCTGGAAGTCATTACAGGTCGTCGCCATGCCCGCAGAGCGTAAGCGACAAGAGAGCCGACGAGCGGCTAACGAGTATCTCAACAGCCTATGAGCACCATCGTTTGGCTGGTAGAGCGGCGTCTTCCAGGAGCTCGGGAGCGAAAGTTCCTCGAGTCTATCGCCAGGACCTCCATCGACCTTAGGGTATACCAGCATATTATCATGTCTCCGGATGTGATTATAAAGCCTGAAAGCAGCAATCAAATAGCCGCAGCTTACTCCCCAAGAAATATCGCGACCCCAAACAACTGCTGTGGACCTAGGTCATTGAAAGAGAGAGAGCTTCACGTTTGGTGACCTGAAGGGCAGCTACAGCTCTTCGAGCTCTGGCAAACACCAGGTATCCACCACTTGACTTTGAGACGGAGACTTCTAGCAACAAGAGGGGGGCCGTTGGTATACCAGGAAATCCCGAACAACTAGGCAAGGAAGCAGCCGCAGTTAGCTAGCCTATGCTCTGGCGTCTCAGGTCAGACTTGCTGCGCCTACTTCGCTATTGCCATCATCGAATAGCAGATGCTTGATGAGTCTCGAAGGATTCAACTTGCAGCTCGCATGGCGGCCAATAAGAGCCAAGATGCAACGAGTGCCGTCGAGTATTTCGTCCAATGGCGCGCGAGGAGAGTAGACGGCCACAGCATGTCAGGACCTGTCACAGCTTATTGTCAACTTGTCGTGCCTTCAAAGTGGGCCATCACCAATGCAACCTCACTTTAAGGTGATTCCCCAAACCGGTAGGATATGGGTCCCTTACTTTTCCGGGTTGCTGGAGTCGCAACTCCAAGTGAATGTTTGGCTGTTGCATATTCTGCTTATATAATGCAGTAGAAATTGGGGTTTGGCCCCCAACCTCGCGACGAACGCTCTGGGAACACCATGTCCTGGCTGGTTGGTTGATGAGCTGTCGCAAGCTTTCTGTCTAGGGTGGCTTGCGACAAACCATTTGGCGTCATGGATATACGCAAGCTCTGTGTCCTTAGTAAGAGACGCTCATACTCGCTGGTGTTTCAGAAACTGCAGAAAGAGTCAATTTCCCATTGGACACACTTTATGATGCGGAATGTATCAAAGCAGTTGTGAACTGTCTCAAGACGGGTGGTCAAAGGGCAGAACAATCGAGTCTTTACAACAGTCGTGCATATCGTCTTGTTCATAGCTGATAGCTACATGGACTGTCGCGGAATTTTCGATTTTGCCGAACGGCGGCCCCTTCCTCCTTTTCCCGATCTTTCTCATTTGCGATACGAAGGCGCTTCTATGGGATGCGGATTGCTATATCGCAACTAATACATCAAGCCGCTCAAAACAGGCCCGGACGACAACACCGACATGCCCGACGGTCGTAGGTCTCAGTCTGCCCCGTTCGCAGTGATTCACCGACGGGCGTAATGGGGCCGAACGCGCACCAGATTTTGGGACTAGGGTCGATTTGCCACGGAAGCTCGGGGATCATTTGTAGTCGTTCTGGGTCCGCCGACACGTTCATGTGGAGCATGAGGCCACTCTAATGACTGCAATCTCGAGTGGTTAGCATGGCAGTCATCCGCCCAGACTAGCGATTACCCAGCACGGGAAGCCCCCAGATCACATCTCAAGGGGGGCCCGATTATTGATTCCTGTCCGTATCTGTACACTACGGAGTACAGACTACGGATACTCGCAAGGTTACCATACGTTCGAGGTGTTTACTCCCGAGCCTGTTCGGGAGTAAAATCGAGGTTGCAGTCTTCTGCAACTCCGTAACCCAGAGGTTGGATCCAGAAAGCAGGGACCAATCATCGCACGTCCCATGTATTGGGTTGCAGCCAGCCAGGCACCTCTAGTACCTGTGCTCATGGAGTGGTCGGACGAGCAGGTTTACGGATGATTGCCATCGCCTACCCCCACCGATACTGGCCCCCTTCGTTCCCCCCACCCCTCTTTGGCTCATATTCACGGGGTTTTGGGTCTTTTGGGTCTTAGTCGCGCTTTCTCTATGAACCATATTGAATAGGGTCTGCCCATCAAATGGTCGACCTCGGGCCTTCAGAAGTATTGTTGAGTGCCAGGCGGAATTCCCGGCATGACGGATAATCCATGGACGCCAGGAAGGGGTAACTTTCGCCTCGCCAGGGGAGGAAGGGGACTGCTCAGAACAGTGAGCTCGTTTCTACTCTCTTCTTAGTGGTTATATTGGACTGATACCCCATGAATCCACCAAGCAAAGACCAAATTTTCGACTGTCCCAAAACAGGTACAATATTATCCTTACTCTCACTCACTCACTCTCAACTCTGATTTGGCATCTTACCGCACGTTAACTCTCGAGACAGGCAACTTACGAAAGATGACATCAGACTATATCAGGTGCCTCTCGTCTTCTTTGTATCACTGGTACAGATGTGGTAATATTCAGCGCATGAATGATGATGTTCCCCTCATCCCACAAAAGCCGCTTATCTCCATGCTCACGGGTCTCTCGCCTCGTCTTCCACACCTGGCTTCTCCCTGTAAGCCATGTGCCTCATAGGGCAGGGTGTCGAGTTGTCTCCTCAGAAAGAGGGTCCAGCAGAGAGCAGATTGGGTTGTACGGGAAGGCCACTCTCGGGGTGTGGAGGAAGAGCGAAGTACGGATACACTATGGCTAGAGTACTACGACGTTGCGCACTTGGCGAAGCTGAGGTTGCAATAGGTACCAACTTTTGGCCCTTGCGAGAGTTTCGGGTAGCGACTTGAACCGCTCGCTCCACCCTAGGATTTAAAATTTGGGGGCGGCGAGTCTCCGACAAGCACGAGCCAGAACCAAGGATGAACGTCTTCAGTGAACCCGGCAAGGATTTCGGACGAGAGCTTGCCTCGGGACCGAAGGTTCAATGTGTAAGGATGATGTCTCTGGGGGTAACGGGATCTGGCAGTCTCGACGCTCCCATGAGAAGTGGCAATAAGAAGACAAAACGGCATGTCGAGCATTGACCAAGGTAGGTCGAGATTGCCTAACTGCTGATACACTACCTACAATCGTCACTTCCAGACAATCGTCACTTCCAGACCCGGCTCGCACAACAAGGGTATCACCAAGTATCCGTACCTCGCGGCACCTATGCCAACTGAGAGGAAAGGAGGTAACGTATCCATACAAGCAATATCTACGTACCCACGGGTGTGAGGCGTGTCCATACGTACATAACGAACAGAGCAGGTAAGGTAAGGAACCCACTGCGGTGGCCTGGCCCTGCACTTTCTGCACCTTCATCCGCAGGGCAGCGTCCCCTGCACCCTCCCACGCCTGCGGCCTGCCCTCGTCTGTCGGGTGAGGGCTGACAGGCGGCGGGGGCGACCCTCTTAAAGTCCGGGCGGTCCAGTCAGATGTCTCTCTCACCTTTGCAGTGTCGCTCTCTCACAAGTTACAACCACACGAACCCAGGCTCGCTAGGCCAGCCCTTTCTGATCCATCACCGGGTCGTCGACACCAACCGGGTGGCACCCACGTCGTCTTCCCTCGCACTGCATCTGCATTGCATGGCTCCTCAATCCCACGTTGATCTCGGACTGGGCTGCGTTTGTTCCTTTGCAATTCTCAGACTCGGAGGATGACACGCCCTTGACGCAGCATCACTTGGTCCTGTGCTCCATCCTCCCACGGAAGACCTCGGAGAGGCGCGTGGGCTTCGCGGAGCCATCGACGGGACACCCTCACGGCCAGAGGAGTAAGCGAATAGTTCGTCATCGTCATCGTCTATCCGTACGGATACAGAGGAGCCCGAACTAGAACGACGATGACCACCACCACCACAGCCATGACTACCGCGCAAGTCTGCGCACTACCTGCGTCAACAGCCGCGGTACGCCTCCGCCGCCGCCCGCCCGCCTATTCCTTCTCGCCCTGGCGGGCCGTTCCAAGCCTCAAATTCCCAAAAGCAAGAACTCATCTCAGCTCAAACGAGATTCGTGCATCTCCAAGTCGACCTTATTTTGATGCCTAAAGACTGGCTTGTCGCGATCAACCCTCCAACCCCGACCCCCTTCCATAATCAGATGGGCTTGATAGACGTTAAACCGAACATCGTTAGGGACGCTACAGCCTACCAACGTCTTCCCTACAAGTTAGGACCCGTACTATTTCCATCGCGGCTGTGTCGAACGGGGGGGAGCTGCACCACGTACACCACAAAAATCACACCACACCATCAGCATTTTCCCTTTCTCCAATAAGTACGGACCTTGCCTTACCTTCACTTTCGATACGTATCCCGGTCAAATTCCCCTCACCTTGCTCGTTGTTCTTTGCTCACCGTAATGCAGCCCGCTTGGGCTGGAAAATATCATAACCCTGAGCTTTATGGATGCTTTCCTGCTCATACGAAATCGAACCTGCCACTCCTGGTCTAGAGTCAGACGGTTGAATACGGATACGCTGGTCGAGCAACTTAGCAAGACACCTCTAAGCAGCCCATCTGCAAGAAGACTTCGTTGCCTTAACTGAACCCGGCTTGTCTGACAAGCTGGGTCGTCTGCGACGGCGATCGCTGCCCGTTCTTCCTTGTGAGCCCTGGGAGCCCGGGTCCCAGGTTCCTAGCCCCAACCAGGTCCAGGTCCAGATCAGTTGTGACGGGAGGCGGGTCTTCAGTTGCCCGCCGGGACCAGTTGCACTAGACAAAAGAGGTTTGGGTCGAGTCGACTAGCCCCCTCCTGCGTTTCCTTGTCCGATGGCAGCATGCAAGTCGGTCAGCCTGATTCGGCCAACTGCATACTCTTCCAAGTATTCGTTGCATGTGTTGCTCATCTCTGGATGGTCTACCAACTAGCATTTCCCTCACGGATCTGGTCCGATGGACGTCAAGTCAGGACTTCTCAAGAAATTGCAGACTTTGACGTCCCACTACCCCAGGCCAAGTGGTCGATGTCAAATGGGGAGGGAGAATTCGAGAAGAAAGCATTCTCATCCACGGCCAATCTGGGCGTCTGAAATTTGCCTTGTCCGTCTGTACGGTGCCGATCCCACGCCAGTCGACCCGTAAACTTGGTAAAGCATCTTTCGACTCCACGGCTTTTCAACGTTGCACGGCAGGCACTTGTTTACAGCGGCTCTGCTAGCCATCCCAGTTCCAGGACTACGACTCGCGAATGGATACGCTTTGGGGCCATCCCAAGTCATGAATGGCATCATTTATTGATCCTCAGCGTGCGTCAAAGCCCCCCTACTGGCTCCGAGCCGTCTCGGTCCGGCACCGGCGCGAAGAGGGGACCTCCATCCACCACCAAGAAACCCCATATTCTCTTGATATCATCCGATGGTCCTCGATTTCGACAAGCGGTAGCAAGCAAGCGAGATGGGATGCTGGGCGCGCCGCGTACCAGTCTCCCAGAATCACAGATGCCATTCCCTCACATCTCCCCGTACAAAGTACACGTGGACGATAGATTGCTCCCGCCGGTGGCCTGGAATTACAGCCCCAGGATCCATGGATTCCACGGCTGGGAACCGGGGGATCCCCCCGAGCTTTTGAGTCTCCGCCGCGCCCTTGCAAAAGTCGGATAAAGCACGACTGTCTCCTCCCCAACTCCGCACGACTGATCTTGACATCACTAGGAAGCCCCCGGCTCATAGCTCACTTGGCGCTGGCGCTTATGCATCAGCGTCCCCCCTTATGGACGGAGAGCGACTCCGAAAGCTAGAACCTCTCCTCTCCTCCCATGGCTCTCGCTGGAAACGTCGTCGCCGCCCCCTCCTTCGTCCATCCAAACCTTGGTCCATCCGACATCTAACCCTCCACAACCCGTCGTATCTCCATTTCTGACGAATTGACAAAAGGTCCAACGACATCGGATGCAAAGCAACGTAAGGTAATGTACTCAAATTCCCAGTTTGCTAGTCCCCATTTTCCCTCACGGAGTACCGCATTCCAATTCCAACTAGCCTACCACAGCTACGCCGCATGATCGGGGGAGCTCCATTGTCATCTCGTAAACACCCTCCCAGCAAGAATGCTTATTGTTCCCTCCTTTGTGTGTCTGGGAAAGAGAAGGGCGGGACCCTGTTCGCCTTGCCAACCTCGTTTTCACTCTTCTTGCTTTGCTTCCGCGGCCGCCTTGACAAGGGACCCAGCGTCACGGCGTCGTTTGGCGGCCGCCAACAACAACAATTGTTCCTTGGACCCGCCCCTCTTTCAAGTTCCCATTGTTTTGGATAGTGGCCATATCTCCGCCTCTCTCTCTCGCGCGCGAATTTCAAGGGCCCTAGCTCGGATAGCTTGGTCGTTTTCCACGGTCGGTGGTAACAAATGCCCGAAACAGAGAAAGGGGTGGGGTGTGAGTGAGGGAACTTGAGAGACATTGCGGGCTGCCGGTTGCGGGCGACTGACCCAATTTCGAGATTGCCAGGGGTTCAAGCGAAACAGTGCCGGGGTTGCAGAGGCTTTTTTCTTTTTTTCCTTCTCCCGCTTCACCACTTCCGCCAGACACCCCAGTAATGTCTTTCACATGTAGACTAACGATAAGGCGGATATGAGAGCGAGAAAGCGAGACAGAAAAAGTTATTCGATATGACGTGCGCGTTCAAGGATGTTTGTAATTTATCCTTCAAGGCAACAAGATTTGTTTTCTCACACCTAAAAAAAAATTCAAAAAGATTTCGGATGTCATGTCCGCTGGGTCTGCGTGCACTGTTCGTTACTATCAAAAATAACCACAAGAAGGAAAAAAAAAGGGTTTCTCCACGGAAGCCGGGTGCCATGTCCGTCTTACAGATGAGAGTGTAAGACGAGACGAGACGGTCCACGTTGTCGGTAAGACGGACAATGATCTAATTCTATTTCCACGCGACTTGTTACATTTTTGCATGTCCTCAAATTTGGTGTTGCATGCACTGAAAGAGCGAAATGGGAACATGATGTAGAAAGATGCGTTCTTGTGACGCTAGTGAAAGGGTATATTTCAAGATTTATTGACATCGACATCGAAAAATGAAGAGAAGAATATATGCCATCTAGACGGTCTGATCGTCTTGAGCAGTTGGTGCCGCTACTGCCAAAAAAGCCTTCCAAAATTGTCGTGAGAACGAGAAAAAATGAAGCGAAAACAAGCCAACTCCCCCCCCCCCGGAATCCAAATCCAAATAACCCAGACAACACGAGAAAAAAAGTAGAATATCAAAAATAAACTCCTCCCAAAAAAGTGTGCCGATGATAAGCTCATTGGACATCTTGTACCTATGTGACTCCCCCTCCTTTCCAGCGATATTTTTGTAACCCTCCTCTCACGTCTGCTTCTGTCGCTTCCCCTTCAAGTAAATGCTCAATGCCCCAAACATGTACAGGTCGAATGGTAAAACGGATCTGGGGTTTCCCCCCTCTTTCCGCAAATAGCACGGCCGTAAGGTCCTTGCGTAGCTTGCGTGTGTGTTGGAAAAAAGGGACTTTTGTTGTTGTTATTGTTGGCTCTCCCTCCCCTTTCGCGTGCTGTTGGTTCCAACAACCAACAGCACTCACGTGTTTCGGCGCTGCTTACATTTGTCGTGGAGAAGGTGGCCGTTCCTTGCCGTCGTCCTCGTGAACTCTGCGCCGCAATTAGGGCATGTCGCCTTGGTTGCCTGCCCAGACTTTTCTCTCTGGTGCCTCAGGAGGTTGCTAAAGGTAGAGAATTGTCTTCCGTTGCAGCCATGTTCCCAGCACTGAGGTTTGGGCCGGCTCTGCACCACTCTGACGTGCCCCCCTTGGTCCGGGGCTCCGGGGCCCATCGATGGCGGCACGCCATACATCAGGCTCGGGTCTGGCCCAACAGGCATCGAGTGTCGGCTTCTGCATTGGTTATTATTAGTATCAAAACGTCTTTCTGGACAACCTCCTTTCGGTTGAGTTTCTTACAACATACTCGTATTGCGCTGGTGGTTGGAACTGGTTGGAGTAATCCATGCCACCCATGCTGTAGGCCTGAGCCATTGGCGGGTATCCGCTCTGGTAGCCATGGTCTGATAGAGGTGGGCTGTAAGATGGGAGGTATGATGATGATCCCATTGACGTTGTTGGCTCTGCGAGAAGGGAAATCGGCGCCGGTGCTGTCGTGTACACGGGTACGCCCATCGTTGAAGAGACGTCGGGTAGGCTGAGGGGAGGCGAATGGATGTAAGGGTTGCTACCAGCTCTGTGGACGCGTGATGATGTCTTGGAGTCTCGACGAGCCATGTCCCTCTGCTTCTTCAGTTCCCTCTGCTCTGGCGTCAAAGTTCCCCGTGGTGGACTTGCTGTTACTGATCTGGATCCACTTGGGGGTGTGAGGCTGGCGTCTTGGTGATGATGTCCGAGAGAAGAGAGGCTGTGTCCGAGTAGTGATCCGCTTGCTTCGGGGTTGTCGAGACCTTCAAGTTGAGCATGTTAGAGGATCCCAGAAGGTTACAAAAGGGGAGTTGAAATGGAGGGTTAATTACCAGGCCAAGTGAATGCTGATCGGCTTCCCATGGTGAATGAAGGGTCAAAAGGAATAGCAACAGTGCTAAAGAAGGAGAAAGTGTTAGACGGTCTTTATAGTCTAGTGGTTAGTACAATGTTGGAAGCGCACCTCATGCTTGCTCCTGTTCGCAGTGGCGGAGAGGACTGGTTGGTAGAGTAGTCCTGGGCGGGGTCCACTCTGACTAGAGGGGTCGAATCCGAAGTGTGATGTACCTCGTGTTCGTTCCACTCTGATGCGTTCAAGATCTCGGGTGGTAAGAGAGGGAAGGGCGAGTGTCCTTGTGAGTTGGAGGTTGAGAGAAAGGTTGCGGAGTTGGGCGGGTTGGGACTGATATAGCTGGAGGAATGGAGAGCCTCAGACCTGACCGGGGGGCTGGACTCTAACGGTAGCGTTCTGGGGGAATCGACTAGTTGGATGTTGGCGAATTGAGAAGCAGTAGCTGATACACGGCTCCCTGCTCTGGATCTGGGTGGAAGTGAGTAAGAGTCCTCGCAACCCTGCTCAGAAAAACTGGAAGCCATTGATAAAGAAGAAGGATGACGATGAAGAAACTCTGGATGGCACATACGGGCGAGGTTGTCGAAGAGTTGATGTCGAGATGTACTTGTTGCAAGAGTCTACCTTTGATGTGTATGTCCAAGCGTTGTTACCAGTTGAAGAGTTGTATCAAGGCAGTGACGATGTTTGATACTCGAAGACCCGGATCGACGACTTATAACGAGACCAGTGCGATCAGGCAACGATTTTGAGGTCTGGAGAAGGAAGGATTGCTTGCTTGCCAGGTGGAGGCTTTCGGTTCAACGAGATCACAGATGCTAAACTTGGATATCACCAGAAGGTTAAAGATCTCAGCCTCACAGGCCCAGGAGCGGGCACTGTCTTATAAATGGCAAGCGGGCAGTGAAAGCTGTGGAGATGGTAGCCAGATCCCGACCTCTGGACGTACCGTTTCCATCGCATGAGAGGAGAAAAGACACAAGACGGGCATGTTCAAAGAGACAAGCTACACTACATGGAGGTAAGTCCAGATGGTGGGCAGGGGTTCAGGGTAAGAAGAAGAGAGATGGGATTGAGTGACCAGGATGAAGAACAGAGTAAGGTACCAGCGCCCATTGTGTGTATACTGTTATGTTATGGGGAGGGGGGGTGTGATCGCAACAACCAAGTGGACGAGGGGGGGCGTGTATTGTAAGATGGGGAACGAGGGCAAACTACTGCTCGGGGAGAGGGGAGGGGGTGTAAACGCGGGTGAGAGCGGGCAAGAGAATTCCTAGCGCATGGTGTAAGAGCGAAAGCGCGCGCAGAGCGGGGGCACGATGCTAGAGGTGTGTGAGCGAGTGAGAGTGACATGCAATACATAATTAATAGGACCTGGGGGAGTGAGAGTGAGTGAGAGTGAGGGTTGCTAAAGTAGAGGGGAAGGATGGGCAGATGGGCACAGTTGACGAGTGAAGAAAGACATGGGGCTGTGGCGGGGACGGGGAAGGGATCGATAGGCTCCAGCATTTCCAGCAAAAGCATTGGCAGCCGTAGCGAAAACGCCCTGGTCAACGTCCCTGCTTGGAGCTTGGGACGGGCTGCAGGGCTATGGCTAGTGCGCACTAAGGCACTGTAAGGTGAAAGAGGTGTGGAAAGTAGAGGATGGATCATGGATGACATCGCTCGAGCCCTGGCTGGCCGTCAGAGACGGGCCACTGGATTCTGGGTTTCTGGTTTCCGGGTCTGTTCTGTTGGTACATACTGGGCCGAGGGGAAGGGCTCAGGGAAGACGACAGTACACGGATGTTGGTGACGGGGAGGGGAGCCCTTGACTTGAACCCGTCCCAGCCGGTCTGTGATCGGGAAAGAGTGGGTAATGGGACATCAATTGACCTTATTCCCTATTGGGGCAGCAGTTTCGACGTTGACGGGGAACCAGGGGCCGTGTTTGTATGAGTACCCTGAGTTGAGAGAGTCTTCGATGATCGATCCGACGAGGAGTAATTCCAGCAAGCTAGAACCGAGGAACCGCTGCGCGCGCAAGAGAAGACCGAGGAAAGATGAAATGATGTGGTATTAGGATGCTGGACCTAGTAGCCGGTGTGTGTGTGTATGTGTGTGTGTGTGTGTGTGTGCCGAGGAAGACTATGTGTGGTTGAATGTGTGTATGGCATCCTGTGTATCCGTGCCCTCCCTCTTCAGGTTGTCCAAGTTGCAGTAGGTGACTGACCACTGGGCCCCAGGAAATGGCAGTGTTGGGCCGGGAGCCAGTACGTCGGGACGGTGGTTTTGCGTGCAAACCTAGCCCGGCATTGGACAGGCAGAGCAAGAACTTGATGTTGGTCCGATGGGCTGTGACGCTGCCCTATCCAACGACATGAGACGTTTTTCTTTTCTTTTCATTGTTTTGTTTTTGCTTTTTTGATCCGTCTGTTTTCTTGGCAGCATCGACAGCAAGTCAGAGACCGGGAAGCCACCGGTACCGAATTTCCAACTCCAGACGGAAGAATGAACTGCTTCGATAGAAGGAAACCGTTTGACGAAGGACTCGGACACTAGATACTCTCAACGGGCGGGTTGAGCAGTGCCCACAGCGACGGGCGACTCAAATTGGGAACGAAGGAAGCGGAAGCGGAAGCCAATCCATACCGCCGCATTGCAGAATAACAAGATGCCCGGATAGGTTAGGTGAAGACGAGAGATTGGCACGGGAGGACGGTTTAGAACGGGCTAGGTGTTGACCGTCCCACCGAAGTGCAGGCGGTGTTCAACAGAGAGATTACTCGAGCAGGACGTGTGCGCGAAACGGAGAGCGGACAGGAGAGGAGACCCGAGGAGGACGTGAAAAACCAGGTGCGGCAAATGGCGAGGGAAGGACAAGTCCATTGAACTCCCCCCCAGAGGTTAAAAACAAAGGATCGAGATCCTTGTCGCTGCTTGTCCGCATATGGTCCGGTCTTGGATACGGTGGTGGAGAGAACGTGAGTAGGTTGGGTGAGACGAGAATTGGAGAAGGAGAGCAAAAAAAAAAAAAAGGCCTTGGAAAATGGAGCTGTCGTTCGTCGTCCAAGACGGAGTGGAGATGTACGGTGCGTGTTCGGGAAAGCGCGAGGTGAGGTACTACGGTACGTTCTGTGTGGGTCGCTTGAAGCTAATCCTATGAGGGTCTAGAGGAGCGCCTCATGAGGAATCGGGAAGAGTACGTACTTCAGAAGGTATCCGTAAGGCAGGTAGGTAAGGTAGATACCTACCTGTACGTTCCTACGGATGGTACGGCACAGTAAGGCGAGGTAAGGTAAGGAAGGTGCCGCCTTGGGAACGAGCAAGGAAAATCACGACGATTGTTTCCTTGCGAATCTTCTCCAATGGAAGGTACCTTACCTTACGGATACGGACTCCGTTCTTGCATGCCGCGTCTAATGTGAAGAAAGTAAGGTAGGTCCACGTCAGTCTAAGGTACCTACTCTGCCTGCCATTACTGACAATCGTACCGACGGTAGATGTGGAAGTGGCACAACGGTATCCCGTGTCCACAGTCTGGGCTCTCTTTCTCATTCAATCCGTACGGAGTATCCGTATCTCACCAGGATGACTGGACCTGGGCGAGCGCAAACCACGACTAAATGAGTGAATACTATACGGGTATACGTCAGATATGGGGTTGTTGACAACTTGACAGACTCCGCCGCGCATCGGCTTTGTGTCGTCTCTCATTGCTCCGAGTCCGTATCCGGAGCAAGACATGGAAGTGGGTGTACGGAAGATGATGAGCACTAGAATTCCGTACGGAGAACCTTACGCAGTACGCATATTGGGGCAATGTACATTCGGATGACGGATTACCAATACCTTAGTTTAGGACCACCTCCAATCCGACCGGTACCGCAGCGGCAAATGGGACCTGCAATGACTTGATTTAGAAGGTTAGACGAGCGTGTGAGATGTCTGCGCCAGGGTAGCCGCAGTGTGCGCTACGTGCGCTAGGCGTTTTGCTGTCCAATGTCAAAGTCCCAAGTTCAACACACGTCCAAGATATGGGTGGGTGTCTTGGGTGTGTCAATAATTGGCTTCTGTTCTGTTTTTCGTCTGCCGCTCTCTTCTACTTCCCGACCTCCTTCTAATCACTTGTTCGTCTTTCCAAAATTGGGACACCTTTCTTTTCTCCTTGGTTTCCCAGGAGCGGGAGGTCGAACGACCTGAGCAAGGTACCTCGGCCATGACAAATCTCGACGGAAGTCATTGGGCGGCGACAGATGCATTCCCTCCCTTATGATCAAGGTAACAAATAGAAGGCATGGATCTGGGAAGTTCTCCCGCGCGGGACGACCACGTAGCGTCCGTCAGGCGTCAGCATAGAGAAACAAGCCAATAACGTTTCCCAGACCGACCTGGACGCCAAACTGTAAATATCCGTAAGACATAATAGTGACTCGTGCCCAAATTCCCCAAGGTAAGGTGGTGCACCAGATGAGGTGAGGAACTCGGGCGTCTCAGCTTATTTGACCAATCTCATGCCTGAGCCTGACCCGTCATCACCTACTAGGTACGGATATACCGTGTACGCTGCCTTCCACGGTTGCACCTTGCATCAATTTTCTTTTGGAAACATCCAGTCAGACGATCAGTGAGTTTCCTTTTTGCTTTTCTAGGTCTTACGGGCAGTTTCTGCTCCCGAGGCCGTTGCTGTGGCCGTGGCCGAGTTGGGCTAAATTATTCGAGGCCGCCTAGTTCAGCTTGATGCAATTGACAGAAGTTCACTTCGTTCTGACGACTTTTTCTGCAACAACTCAATTGGTGTTTCTATTTAATCATCATCTTACCATGTGGACACCTCTGGATGTCTACTCTGTACGGATTCTTTCTTCGAACATCGTTCTCCCATTGATGTCGGATGAAGGTCAACCCCAGCTTGCTGCCATGCCAAGCAGTGAGCCGTGCGTGCTTGAGATGCTTAGGTCAGCTTCTGATCGACAGACCGTGCTGGGTGGGGCCAACTCTGACTTTAAAGTGGATCTATGAGTAGGTACTTAGGTACGGAGCACCTCACCGGGCTTACCTAAGGCACCCGGCCTCGGTATACGGATACGTACTCCGTACACCTTGCTGGCCTGAGCAGTGACAACCTTGAACCTGCGATTCGAGAGGTGGAAGTTGGACATGCAAGTTGGAAATTGCCTGCCGCCGCCGCTCTGCTGGTCAATATATGCGGAGTATGGATACTTACTGGGTGCTCAGAGCCGGAAGGGGCGCACAGACCACACCTACTGTGTACGGAGTACGGACGCAAACCCACCTCTCAGCGATGCAGCTGCGTTTGGCAAGGCTCACTCACCTCAGGCACTGACAGTCTTCAACCCCCATCTCCCTTCCAATTTCTCTCCCGCCGGCAGACTACCCCCTTGGTGGCTACTGCCAGATGCCGGCTGGCTTTGACCTCGTCCGGTCCCGAGATCTTGGTGCGGATGGGCGAGGCCAGGCCAGGCCAGGTATCTTAGGCAGTCGTCAAGATCCAAAGCAGCAAGGGCAGGCCCGGTAACGTCAACGGCTCAGAGTCACACCCACCCCTGCCCCGCCAACGTTGGCCAAGGTACGAAGTATCTCCCGTCGTATCGTCCTTATCACTCTTGCTAAGGTCCCGATGGGGGTGTCTATACGAAAACAGATTCAGTTGCATCTTTCCCACTGGGCTCCGTACGGATATTCGTACAGAGCGCGCACAACCAGCCATCCAAGCCGCCCAATCACTTCACTCAGCCATCGGCAACCTGAGCAAGCGAAGAAAATCCAAGTCGTTGGAATGGAGAACGTTTCGAGGTTGCCTTTACCGCACTATCAGTATCCATCCGTACGGACACAGATGACTCCGCTGCACTGCCATCGCGACGACAAGGCTCCGTTCCCCGCCCATCACATCGCCGCTATTCTCGCATGTTTGCATCGCCGCTATTATCGCGTGTTTGCATCGCCTTTAGGCAGGCTCCTTTTCACAGTCCTTGGCTGCGCTTCATCCTTCTGCACCTCGTCAAGCCTGTCAGTCCAGCTCGGCTGTCTACGCAGTAGTTGATCATCTCGTCTCCTCAGCGTCAGCGTCCTCGGTCGCTTGTTGTCCGAATCATGGGGTGCCCTTTGGCCTTGACCACGTCTAGCTCGTCACTCTACTTAGTCAATGTCTTTCGCCCAAATCGCACCTCGGTCACTTCCCGACGCACTAACAGACTGCACATGACGCCGTCGCCCGCACCTTGACGCCCTTTAGGGCTGGGATGAGGAGACTCTGAGCCTCAGGCCTGCCGCATCGTTGCCGCGCTACCTGCTCCTAGCATACCCAACGCAGTTTCGAAGCTCACTAAACTAAATCACGGATAGGGCTCGCCCGGGAACTCGGGGCGTGGCTTGGTCTTTCGGTTTTGCAGTACCCTTCTCAAGTTCTTTCTCGCGGGCGTTCATCAGATGCGCCGTCGCTCTCTCTAAGCTTCTACCGCTCAACAGCCGACAAAAGTCCCCCTCGAATCGACGCCATGTCATCATCTCCAACTTGTGGGGAAGAGCCTTCAATCAACATTTGTCTTCGGCCTAGTCTCATTGAGTGACAGGACGATGCACATCATTGCCGATGAAGGGTGTTGCTTGGCCGTCAGCAGACAGCACATCTGCAGCGGTACAACTCAACCTCCGCAATAAAGGGACCTCGCATCGCACAACTGCTTCTCCGACTCGACTCTAGAGTTCTAAAAACACTCATACAGTCCCACCACCACCAGCGTTATTGTAGCTATTTACCATACCCGCATACTGCGGGCTATCCGTCCCTCTGGAACACTACACCCACGAGTCTTGACGCCACTCTCACTTGAGCCAACGTCGACTGTCACCATTGGCGGCGTTCCACCTGTCGCAAGCCCTCGCCGCTCATCGCTGTTTCAAGTCACTCCAGTGGCCATCCGTGGTCTTACACCAACGCTTTCATGTAGCGGCTGGTTTCCGTTGTGATCGAATTGCATCTGACGCCCGGCAACATTTCAAGCCGCTGGGTTGGCGTCCCGAAAGTGCTGCATATTCTAAATTAGACGGAGAGACTTAGGGCCAGCTGGTCCAAGGTGCATTTCGTTGCTGCCTTGAGACGCAAAACACGATCGTCGCTCTTAGGCCGCTTCGAGCTGGACCCCCAGAGCTACACACCTTCGGACGAGGTGCGGCCCCATCGAGGCCCGGGCTTGTGGACTGTACTAACGCCAGTCACCCTACTCACATCAGGCAACGGGCTCAGGCCATGAGACGAGCCACACATTCCAAGCGGAGGTCTCCCGACTGACACATTAGACGGGTACCGAAAGCTTAAGTCATACAGCGAGCAGCCTCCGATGTGCAGTCCATCGTCGACGTTACCGGGGGAGTCCCTGCTACTTCGATATTAATCCCACAAGGCTTAGACTTCGGGGTTGGTTTGGTTTGGTATTGGTGACCATATTGTTTTCACCAACTCTAGCCTCCTCCTTGGCTACACAGTACCATATCCGAAGCATCTTTACGGATACTAGGACATCTTTACGGATACTAGGATTATGATTCCCTGGCTTTTGGATGACAAAGCGTCTTCACGCACACCGGCCCATATCACACCTTGCTCGGTGGAAACATCCGATGGCATTGACGGTCAGCGTTTATTTCAGCCAATTATCTCTGGCTCACCTCTTTGCCCCATGTGGCCTGGTCCATGGCGCGCATGTGTGTGTGTCTAAAGCAGTTGGACAGCATTCGAGCCACGAGATCGATCCCCGGTGGCTTATTGATTTGCCGCCCAAAAGAAAAGCGTTCGGACACAATGTGATGACCGCAGAAGCTGAGAAACTCAAATCGAGGGGGGATAGAAGAGTGCCGCAGGGTGAAGCCGTACTAACGGCCAGATGTTACCATCGGCCAAGGAAGCACAGGGGCCGAATCGGCGACAAGCTGCGAAACCATTGGCTTGGGTCCGATGACAGGTTGTTGAAACCCTTCAAATTCGGAGCCTTTACCAGATGCAAACACAATAAGCATTTTTGACGGAAGTGACTGTTTACTCGCGAGACCCATGCCTGTGAGAGCGGAAGAGCACCAAATACGACGCTTTGAGTTCTCACCACTCCCACAGTCATCGTGGATCATTGCGCTGATGATGTGAGATGTACGCATGCGCATGGAAGACGCAAGAAGCGGGAAAGATCGAAGATGACGGTCGGACAATCGTTGGCCAGATTTACGAGTTGCCAGACTAGGAAAGACTGCGAAATTTTGGATGAATCTCGAGGTTCAACACAAGTTCGGGTCGATGAACGACAAGCTGCAATGTTACGCCTTGAATCCAGTCACGGGACCGTTGCATCTTTACCCACGCCCCAAACTCGTCATCAGCGTGGACTCTTGGAAGCTAAGGGAACACCTGTCACTCTCAGAAGGAGGCATCGCCAACTTACCGATTGTGGCGAGCGATGTGAATCTCAGCCTCACCGCTGGCTCCCCACGCCTGAGTTCTGGCTGTCGACGATTGAAGTGTAGCTTTCATCATCATACGGAGTATTGCTCAACGAATGCCAAGTCCGAGTCCAACGGAGTCACATTGAGCAAGGTTGCAATAACCACTTCATACCCGACCCGGACTGGCTGTGTCCGTACGGATAACCCGAATCACCACGAATACACAGCAGAAGCTCACCCCCCTTCCCCCCAAAGCAGCAATGACGCGAGTACAGTTAGCATTCTGACCCCCTGAAGTACGTGAAGAAACGACTGCCACGTTGGTGGTTGCCCATCAAAATGGAGACCAGACGACACGACCAGGGTTGCCTGGCACTTTTACTTTTGAACAGCTCACTGCTCATGCGGCAGCCCACGGACGAGTGAGCTCCAAAATCTCGGGACTCGCCCCCAAGCTCCGACAGTATGGATGGGCAGCTTGATGGACCCCTTGGAACCCTTCAAAAGCAACGAACACAGTGCACGACCTGGCAGTTAATCCATCGTAAACGACTCAATGAGGAAAATGCCGAGGTTACTAGGTTGTAAAACTAAACATTGTCGAAAGCAGTCAGCACGCGAGGTCAGGTTGTACCGTTGCACCGACGACGCTGCCACCCACGAACATTCACCAAATGAAAACCCTCACAGGACAACGTACTGCTTACTATTGCGTTTCATATTACGGGCCCTAGAAACCTCGCCAGAGAAATTACAGAAGTGTCTTGCATCTTCGCATCTCGCTCTTCACAGCTCACGCGGCTGCAGCCCACCGGGCTAGAGGTGTTTTATGGACTCCTCATGTTCCCCGTTGTTCTACAGCACACGGCATGCGGCATACAACACTGCCCTGTGAACATCCCCGCCGACCAAGAAACCCACATGCGTGCACCACAGAATCCCACTTTGACTGAGATTCTCTCCGCCCTCCCACATACAACTGCGACACGGAGCTGCAAAGAGATGGAAATGGCGCTCGTCTGCTACCTTAAAATTGTTAGCGTCACCGACTCTTCGGTGTTTTGCATCTCCCAGACTTCTTGGGGGTTCAGATCATGCTTTTCTCCTGATGATTTGCCAGAAACGGCCTCTATGCGCAAATTGCCAAATCTGCCATGCTACTCCAAGGGGTTCGAATCTATGATGCTACAAGGTCCACCAAATCCCGGGCAAATGACACAGTTTTTCAACGAAAACCTTACTGTTAGCCTGATCGACTTTTCGGAATGCTTGGC
>JFFI01001876.1:0-18936 GCA_001563125.1 Colletotrichum salicis
ACATCTTGATAACCATTGTCGTACCGCATCTAGAGTGTACCATGTGTCATCCCTGATCTACTATGCTGTCTCTAACGTCCAAAGCCTATAGATCGGAGGGTACGGTAGACAGACACAGGCAGGGATAAGAGCACACGAGCCTAATATCGCAGTAATACTACCTACCTACTTGCTTACCAGCTAATCGTGGCTAGACGACTGGGTCCGGTCATGGTCAAAGTCGATGCAATAGATTGCTACAACTAGGAATCCGAGTGAATACATTTGCTACAGAAGGGCTGTTATGTATGCACAGAATAGAAAAGGCAAAAAAGAAGAAAGGGAAAAAAAAAGAGTTCACCCCCGGGATGGGGGCTAAATTTCTTTGGTGATCATGCTGGTATTCGAACTCGGAAATTTGGAAAGCCTGTCGTCGAGTAGGCTCTGGGCGGAAATTGATTGTTGACCTGGTACCATTCCACCACCCAGCCCAGTTTGACCTGACCAACCGGCCTGGGAAGGCGCCTGCTGTGCTGGTGACAGGAACGGCGTTGGAGGGACCTATGTCGGCTTCCTCCTGTGTATTCACGTAGTGGAATACTCTGATGCTTCTAGCAGAGTCCTGGGTCTACGCAGTGCCTGGCGGCTGTAACGCCATCAGCTGTGGACTTTCAAGTCCGAGGCTAACCAGGCTACTTCATCAAGTAGCCAGATGCTGTGTGAAATGCTAGCAAAATTCACCAAGGTCGAGTAATGATGTGCACGAAGAGATTCGATTCTGGAAGAAATAATGGGCGTTGCTCAAAGTCATATCTGTCCCTGGCTTTTCTGTCCCCCCCCCCCGCCCGCTCCGGCAAAGCAACAAATATATAGCGCTCATCTAGCCATGTATCTTCGGCCTGAAACGAAATGAGTGCGCAACGAAAGGCAGTAATAACTTAAAAAACTTCAAAGCCGCTGCTGAGCCGTGATCAGTGGCCCGCTATATCATCCAACCCGTGTGGTATCATCTTCCCGAGTCCCGGCTGACCCGCCCAGGTCACCAAACAGAGACGTTTGTCGCTTCTCAACCCTGAAAGCTGCGTCTTCTGTGCTCCTTCTCCGCATCTTCCTTCACTTTGAGCGTGTCCTGCTGCTGCTTCATCTCGCGGACCTTGGCAAGGACGACCTCACGGAAGATGGCGCCCTTGATCGTCTTGGAAAGGCTACGCTTCTCGCCAGCGGCAACCTCGTGTGCGCCAACATGCTTGGACTGGTCTGCGGCGCTGATAGCGTCGGCTGGGAAGTCCGAATCCTCTGTGTCTTCCTCTTGCGACTTGAGCATCTCGATTCTGTTGGCAAGCTTGACCATCTCGATACCACGGCGAAGACGAGCCTTGGCCATGTAGGCCTTGATCTCGGGCAGCAAGTTGTGGTCGGTGGCATTCTCTCCGCTGAGCCACGGGTGATGGAGAGCCTCCTGTTGCGGTTGTCAGTACTGGCTCCTCGACTGCGGTGGACGTCTGGTACATACCTCACTTGACCAGCGCTTGACGGGCTCTGGTTGCAGAAGATGCAGAATGAAATCCTTTGCATCATCACTAACATCCTTCCAGTAACGCTCGTGGAAGACGACCTGAGCATTACTGCACTCGTCGATAAGATCTTGGAGGTTCTCTGAGCGGAAAGGAGAGTAACCGCAAAGCAGAGTGTATGTGATGACACCCATGGACCACATGTCTACCGGCTTGCCATGGCCCTTCTTCAGCATGACCTCAGGGGCTGCGTATCCGAAAGAACCGGCCATTGTTGTGAGGACTTCGTCTTTGCGGTCGAGCATCTTAGCAATACCGAAGTCGGCCAAGACGAGATCAGACTCGGGTTCCCTGGTCAGATACAGAAGGTTCTCGGGCTTCAGATCTGGTCTACTTGTTAGAGAGGCAAGAGCGCTCATGTTGTGACTGTTAACTTGCCTCTGTGTACGACATTGTTCTGGTGCAGGTAGTTGACGGCTTCGAGGACCTGCTTGATGGTTTGCGAAGCATCCTTCTCTGTGAACTTGCCCTGCTCGCAAATACGATCGAACAGCTCTCCGCCCGTAGCTAGTTCAGTGACGATGTAGTACTTGTCCTGCAAGAAAGTTGTCAGCTTTGACAGTCCAGGCATGGTTCCGTAGCAGGATGTTACTCACACGCGACTCAAACCAGTCAACGAACTTGACAATGTGGGAGTGCTTGAGACGCTGGAGCATGTCCAGCTC
Organism: Colletotrichum salicis; assembly: GCA_001563125.1. Lineage (NCBI taxonomy): Eukaryota > Fungi > Ascomycota > Sordariomycetes > Glomerellales > Glomerellaceae > Colletotrichum > Colletotrichum salicis. Next base: position 2,219 of record JFFI01001876.1, read on the forward strand.
GTCGTAGACCATTCTCTCGTTGCCCTTCACGTTCTTCTTGAGAATAATTTTGACGGCGCACTTGCCGGTAGGACCGTCAGCCTCACGGACGATACCGTAGGTTCCAGCTCCGAGGGTGCGGCCGAAGCGGTATTTAGCCCTGTAAAGAGGGCGTCAGGATATAATATTCAGATAGTGGTCTGGGATTGGTTCGTACTTCTTATCGTAGCTCTCGGGTTGGCCCTGAAGCCTGCTGAGCATGTTGGAGACTATATGCGAGTGTGCGGTCAGCATTGATTGTGGATTGGGAGCAGTAAGACGAGAGAAGTGTTGCGCGAGGCAGTCATGCTCGTAACCACGGCAGAACATAACAACAGTCTCGCAAAACCACAGAAGAACAGTATGATCCAACAACTTACAACTCATTTTTTTCGGGAGGGGTTATCGGTCGCAGCGAGTGTTGTGTGTGGAATGATCGGACAGACGCAGCCTTGGGTGATGATGGGATCGAGACGAAGCGGGCGTCAGCGGTGGGAATGCAGACGACGTTTATGAGGGAGGGCTTGAGGCTGGCGTTAGGTCGGGAGTAGAAAAATCGAGCAGAAGAAGGCTCGACCCTGGACAGGACAGAGAAGCAGCGTTGCTGATGGAGACTTCCCAGGTAGACTGGACGGGATTCGGGAGGGGGGGGTCGAGTCGGGGTGCTGGTAGCTCTTGGTGCTTAGGCTGAGGGGGGAAGGTGGGGTAAAGCGGGAAGTAAGAGCACGAGAGGGTACTTTTTAGGTGAGCTTCACAAGCAAGAGGCAGTCTTGGGATCAAGCACCTTGTACTCTACATCCCCATGTCAGAGGTAGCGGCTCTTATGATAGATAAAGACATTTGGGGCCTTGGGCTGCGTCTATCTGTAGGTAGAGAGTAGGTACTAAGTCAAGGCTATTACACCTCCTGGAGGCAACCTAACCTTCAGGCTGTACAGCTCCAGCGTGTGCACAGAAAAACGAAAAAGGCGGTTCTAGCATCACAGGGAACAAGATTCAGGGGTCATGGCTGGCCGGAGTGAGCCTTGTGGGCTGGTAAGAATTGGAAAGGATGCTCAGCCGCAGAGAAATGAGGGGCAGGCCGCAGAAGAGAAGAGAGAGAGCACGGACATGGCCGTGAATGAGCAACGGCATCCACGAGCACTAACGATAACGGACGAGGGTCCTGGGAGGTCCTGGGGTGGATCGCCGTATCCTGAACGATCAAACGACTGGAGCACTGGAGGCTATACTGAGGATGAAATGCGAGGATGAGAGAACCGGAAGAGTGTGGCTGAGGAGGAGGCCGCTCTTCAACCTTGCACCTGCTGTGCTGAGTCCTTCATCGGCACCCTCCACGCTGGCTGTGACAGGCATTGACTCTCACTTCCATGCCCCAACGCATTGGGTTTGCTGGGTCGTAAGGCTGGACCTCCGATTCGATCTGCTGGCAACGGCATCTTTAGAGAAATATGAACTCATATCTTCGACCTTAAGTGGACGAGGCATGCCGCATCTGGTATCCGATTGGCCGACAACCGCAGTGCCGATGGCTACCTCCTATAAACATCATCCTCAATTCATAGGTGAACCGTTGCTCAGTAATGTCTGCCTTAGTCTATAGTCTAGATGTAGATATCGAATCCCCCTCGCGTGCTTAGCAAAGCTTTGTTTGTCAACTGACAATGACAGGCTGAGTGTGAGTCTGGCGTGGTCAAACAACGGACTTCACGACAGGGAATAATTCAGACTGAAGGAAGTTTGTAAAGAAGTTTGCCGACTGGTAAATACGGCAACCGATGCACTTGACCTTCCAGAAGAACAGTGATATTTGGCTGACTTAGCCGCCATACCCTTAGAAATTGCGCGTGACACATGACCGCTGAAAGTACATGTTTTGGGTGCGATAAACATCCATCATTGCAGAGCATTGTTGTCTTTCTACTTTGTACATATATTCCTAAGAAATAGAAAGATTGATAATGACAGAGATCTGACCAGGTACCTTACGCGAGGCCATGCCAGGCTGTTGATGATAAGACCACACGATGAATGCAAGGTATACCTTTGCTAAGGTACCTTAGGCTGTCCCTCCCGTTCTTGTTCTTCAAAGATGCAAAGCTTTTTGGGTTGTCACCAAGTAAAGTGGATCCACCGGGCCTGCGACCGGGTTACAGCACGCGCATTCAGATGCATTGAGCCGCCGCCAATCCTCCCCCGCGGCGTCATTTGCACCTTGAAAGTCTTAGGTAAGGCGTTCCAGCTTTCCAGGTTGCTCATTTTCCCTCCCGTATCTCTCTCCAACAATCCCGTCCACATGGCCTGAAGGTACTTTCTATCCGTACGCCGTACAGTCAACAATAAAGCGCCTCAGTGCTACGTGCTACATGCTACGTAAGGAGCCAAGTGCCACCGTCCACGCCTGTAACTCGTGGACCATCTCCAACACGCCCGCGTGTCTCGACATTGTTAGACCAACCAAGCTACTGACGTTGCTGCACATTTGCCTCTTTCACTCTCATTATTGTGCACGCCTTGCCTTCCCATCCTTGTTGATTTGCATCCGGCTTTCTTTCTATACCCCCAGGTTCAGAACTTCAGACCCTGGAAGTTGGCTTCCGGATCGGCTGTTTCCCACATTCCTAGACAACTTTTGGCTGCTGTTCTCGGCAGGAACCACCAATTCGTGGGGTCCTCCTCTCTGGGCAGCCCCTCCAAGCGACCAACAAGCCCCTCAGCAAGCCGCAAGCCGCAACCTGCCTGCCTTGCCTGGGCTGCTTCTCCTCCTGCGCTCAACCTTTCCCTTTTCCTTCCGTCGAGCCTTCTTCGCCTGGGCTTCATCCTTCTCCAGGCCACTTGATTGCGCTTCAAAATGGCTTCCAGCTTTGCCTCCAAGCGGCTGGCCAAAGAGTTGTCCAAGGTTCGTTACTTCGCATCCAGCTCGCTACCTCACCCTGTCCCGTGATCGAACCATTTGCACTTTGTCGCATTGTGCGCTCACGCGCTCGCGCTTGCCTTATGAATATTTCTAACTCTCACAGCTCAACTCTGGCCTGCCCCCCGGTATCGAGCTCATTTCGGCCGACAACTTCGAAGAATGGATCATGGACATCAAAGTCTTGGACGACAACCCGCTATACAAAGACCAGGTTTACAGGCTGAAATTCAAGTTCTCGCAACAATATCCCATAGGTATGCCTCTCCACACATACCAGCTACTCAGTACCTCCCCAAGTAACATGATCTGGTCTATAGAACCCCCAGAGGTCACCTTCGTCAAGACCACCGAGCGATCGATTCCCATGCACCCTCATATTTACTCCAATGGCATCATCTGTCTTGATCTGCTCGGCAGTCAAGGCTGGAGTCCTGTACAGAACGTCGAGAGCGTCTGCATGAGCATACAGAGCATGTTAACAGGCAACGAAAAAAACGAGCGACCGGCGGGAGATGACGAGTTCGTTCGGAGCAATCGTTTGCGCCCTAGAGATATCGACTTCTACTATCACGATAACACCGTTTGAACAACACATGACATTTGCGCAGCAGGTTTGGGTATGGCGTTGTATCGGATTTCGGCATACAGATAGGGAATCCCAGGACAAGCAGAGTATTCAGGGTTGATGCTCTGCTGAGGGGAAGAAGATGAGGTGACCAACACGGTTCTTGGCCCTCTTCAGCTTTCGTGGAGCGAGATCTCGAAAAGGATCGGCCGGGAAAATTGTGTCACGAGCCGGATCGCAGCCCCTCCAGAGGACGATATTGACACCCATGTTGATGGTCGTTAGGATGAGCAGGTTATACTTTTTTGGCCAAGCAAGGTATACATCCTAGGTGACGCCTACTGCGCATCATATTAGCCGGTAGACCGTATTTCAAAGCATTCATGCTGCAAGTGTGCAGAAACAAGCCGTCGTGGCCAGCAATTGCGAAGTAGTGTCTCGAGAAACTGGAAACATTTCCAGGATGAGACATTCATCCATCGACGGGATGCATGTAGCGCTGAGAGCGGGCCGGATACAGCGACTGGCCCCCACTGATGCGGCATGGAATTCCCCGAGAGAGCACCTGCACTGTCGTACCTAAATCACCCTGGCGGCCTGGCCCCGCTGACGCAAATGCTCTCTGTGAGATGTCCCGTGCTGTAGCCAATCTAATCTCTCAACCCGATAGCTCCAGACGTCAGGCGCTTTGCTACCGCAGCTTTCCGTCACCTTTCCATCTACCTTACCCCGACCACGTCACCCCGTCCAGCAGCGGTCAGTCTGCGGTCAGTCTGCGCTCCACGAATACTCGGTTCCAACTGTATGGAGAATTGAAGATGGCTCCTCGAGCTGGCTTCAATACGGACCAGATAAAGGACAAAGCGCGCAAGGACCTCCTTTACCTGCTCGAGGCTGTAAGTAAGGCATTTCGAGCTTGCTGCTTGTCTTCCGTGAGTTAACCTCGGCGTATTCAGGTTCGCGGAAAGAAGAACCTCATTCTTGAGCGCAGCTTAGCAGGCCCGATCAGTACCATCGTCAAGGTCGCTACCCTACAGGAATATGGCGTAGACAAGTTCTTCTTCCTCGAGAACAAGAACGCCGACACCAGCCAGCGAAATGTCATCTTCATAGCACGCGGCGAGTGCGCTCGCCATGCGTCAGCCATAGCAGGTCAGCTCCTTTTACTTTCCGATTACCATAACCTTTCTCAGTTCCCATCGGGATTCTACGAAGCCTATTGAGCTTGCTCGCGCATCTGTCATTTGTGGTCTGTCAGGATAGACATTGCATGATGGAGAGGCTTGTTGCGGCCGATCTCCAAGCTGCTGCGTGAGCTGCACTTCATACTAACAACCTCTCAGAGCAGGTCCGTCGTTTACAGCGAGAGAGCCAAACAGGTCATGAGTACCATATCTTCTGGGTTCCTCGACGGACACTCGTCTCGGACAAGTTGCTCGAGGAGGCTGGCGTCTTGGGCGATGTGAACATCTCTGAACTGCCTTTATACTTCTTTCCGCTTGAGAAGGACCTCCTCTCCCTCGAGCTGGATGAATCTTTCCGCGACCTGTATCTCTCGAAAGACGTCACACCGTCATTCCTGCTCGCCAAGGCTCTGATGGAGATCCAACAGAACCACGGCTTGTTTCCCCGAATCATCGGCAAAGGCGATAACGCAAAACGAGTAGCTGAGCTCCTGGCACGAATGCGACAAGAGATACTTGCTGGCGAGGATGCGAACGAAACGAATCGAGGTGGCTTGACACCAAGCACACTTACCGAAAGTGTCATAATAATCGACCGCGAAGTGGACTTTGTCACCCCTCTGTTAACTCAACTGACCTACGAGGGACTCATCGACGAAGTATTCGGCATTCAGAACAACCAAGCCGAAGTTGATACGACAGTTGTTGGGGCCCCCTCTCAATCCTCAGCGACGAGCGCGCAAGCTAGGAAACGGAAAATTCAGCTGGATTCCTCTGACAAATTATATGAGCAACTTCGCGATACGAATTTCGCCATCGTCGGTAGCTTGCTGAACAAAGTCGCCCGCCGACTCCAGAATCTACAGAAAGACTATGAAGGAAGAAACAGCCACAAATCCATCGCCGAGCTCAAGGATTTTGTCAGTAAGCTGCCCGGATATCAAGCGGAGCAGCAAAGTCTGCGCATACACACGGGCTTGGCCGAGGAGGTCATGAAGTATACACGTACGGACCAGTTCAAGGGTCTCTTGGAAGCTCAGCAGAATCTTGCTGCTGGCGCGGATCCTTCTTCACAATTCGAAGCAATTGAGGAACTAATCGCTCGCGATACACCGCTACCGGAAGTACTGAGGCTGCTTTGCATTTACTCATGCATTTCAGGTGGCATCAAACCGAAGGAATTCGACCAGTTCCGACGGCTTATCCTCGAGGGCTACGGCTATCAACACATCCTCACTCTGAACAACCTCGAGAAGCTCCAATTGTTCTTGTCACGCTCTTCTCCATTGGCGGAAATGATCCCGATGACTGGCTCTGGTGGCAACACAACAGGAACAAAGACGAATTATACGTATCTCCGCAAACTTCTGCGTCTCATCGTCGACGAAGTTCAAGAAGACGATCCAAACGATATCGCATATGTATACAGCGGGTATGCGCCCCTGTCGATTCGTCTCGTTCAATGTGTGCTCCAAAAGCAGTATCTGCTCAAGGTCACCAGAGGAAATGGTGTGAGTGGTGCGACCGGAGGGTCCGCAGCACAGGGCTGGCACGGGTTCGACGAAGCTGTAAAGCACGTCCGCGGGCAGACATTCTACGAGCTGCAAAAGGGCGAAGAGAAGGCCGTTAAAGCTCGCGCATTACTGTCGGGAGGTACAGAGAAGCAAACGGTATTCGTGGTGTTCGTCGGAGGCATAACATTCACCGAGATCGCTGCTTTGCGGTTCATTGCAAAGCAGGAAGAAGGTATTCGTCCTTGTTTGTCCCATCTCGTAAAGCATTGCCAAACTAATTGACGTCAAACGTAGCCCGGAGAAACATCGTCATCTGCACGACATCAATAATCAGCGGAGACCGGATGATGGATGCGGCAATTGAGAAGGATTCGTTTGCAAGAGATAATGTTAAGCCAGTGAGCTCAACTGCATGAGGGTCTGGGGTAGAAGACTTGGTAGGGCCGAGAGGCGGGAATGCCATACTCGGCATTTGAAAGATACGACCAACATACAGATAATGAGCTTCTCGTGAAGAAGTGTTTTCAAACTAGGAGTAGGCATCATTGCCCGTCGTGTGAATACTTGTTGCTGAACGGCAGTCTGGCCTCTCGAGTCAGTGCCTTCCCGCAGTGGTGTCGCCGGTTTTGGCTCGGGCCTGCAGTCAGCCCGCACAGCACTGTCCTGCGTCGGGTGGCTTGCCAGTGACGGGAGCGCAGGCCCATCACGTGACCCACCTTTTTTGTCTCGAACGCTGGAGCTCCTCATGTCCAATGCCGAACCTAGCGATTTCAACGGGTCATGTATCTGACGACTTCCCTTAATGTCCTGATTACTTTTGTTTCCTCGACATAATTGTCTCAAACAATAGACTGAGTTGTTTGCGACTCAACGGGTGCTCTCTTAGTATACCGCGACTTGACCTGCATCGGGACGGCTCAATCAACCACCGAAGACGGGACAGTGCCCTGCAGCTGGGGCAAGTGGCGTCTCCGCAGTCAAAAGGTAGGTACATCCGCATCTGCCTCGTCTTACATCGACTGCTACGAGTCTGAGAACTCAAATCAGCTGACAAGTCTTACACAGCGAGACTATCCAGGTTCACCTGAGATATCGTAACATGTTATCGACTTGGGACTAATCCCGCCATATAACACCCTGGTCGGGATTCAGACTGAGCAGATTTCATCACCGACCATCCGCCTCCACCAACATATATCCTTCATTCATCCCCGAGCCCAATTCGGTTCAACGGCTGAAATATGAGAAGCAGTCCGAGGTCCCGGGTTAAGCAGGAACCAGGGTTTGGGAAGGGATCATTGATGGATTTTCCGGATCGGAACTCACGTATATCAGACTTCACGCCTTCCAGGGCCAGTGCGATGCTAAGTCGGATATCGACCTCACATCTATCAGATTCGACGACACCAACACCGTCAAGTCGAATCTCGTCAGAAGCAGTTTCAGAAATTGCACCAGAAATCGTTGTGTGGACAGAAGACATGGACATGGACCTGGATGACTCAAGCCAGGATGAGGCGGAACATCCTTCCGGCCCAATATCGGAAGCTGAGTAGGTAATACCCTACGGCGCGTTCAAAGTGATATCTTGGCTTTGTCGGATGAGTTTTGGGAGACTCGCGATCGGGTTTAGCTGACCATCAATCAGTTCACCAATAGCCGGAGACGCGGCTGCTCCGTTAGAGACCCTCCGCATCCAGTCACACGATACCCCGCACGAATCTTTCGAGTCTCCGATGACCAACTTATCTGATCACGATCAGTCTGAGCTTTCATCGGTGCCATCGTCGGTGTCTAGTAAGGCAACGACCCCTGTAGACCTAGACGGGCATACGGAACTGTCTATACCATCGGCAGAGACCCCTCCGATCCGCGAGGCATTACGGCAGACCTTCAATGTGAAGCCGAAATCGTCCATACCCTCGAATCTCTCAAGCTTTGAATATGCAAGGCAATGCATAGAAGCAGCCGAGTCATCGAGACTAAACCCGTATGCCCTGCACCAGGAAGAATATCAGATGCTGCGACAGCACATCAGCCATGTTCAAGTCACCACGTATCTAAATATCAGGAACGGCATACTCCGGCTCTGGTATAATAATCCACGTGTTGCAGTGACAAGGAATGAAGCGGTCGGCTGCGCTGGTGCCAGATGGGTTGACGTCGCAAGCATATGTTACGATTGGGTACTACGACGTGGCTACATCAACTTTGGCTGTGTAGAGTTCCCAGCGACGAGCGATCGGCCCGAAGAGGACGTAGAAGCAGAAGTTCCACTCAACAAGAAGAGGATTGTGATTATCGGTGCTGGTATGTCCGGCTTGGGCTGCGCCAGACATTTGGACGGCTTAATACGGCAGTACGAGGATCGTTTCCGGGCGCTCGGAGAACCAGTGCCTGAGATTGTGGTACTAGAGGGCCGCGGGCGAGTGGGCGGAAGGGTCTACTCAAGGGAGTTCAAAACAAAACCGACATTACCATTGCCCGACTTTGACGGGACACGATTCACCGCCGAAATGGGCGGGATGATCATCACTGGCTTCGAACGCGGCAACCCGATGAACGTTCTCGTGCGTGCGCAATTGTGCCTCCCATACCGTGCCCTGAGATCGGAAACGACAATTTACGATTCTAATGGCAAGCCGGTGGACTTTGTAAGGGACCAGCTCGTAGAAAGGCTCTACAATGACTGCTTGGATCGTGTCAGCGAATACAAGTTCAAGTCACAGCCCGCTAAGCTCATCGAAGGCAACCGAGACTTGATCGACGATGCGCGAGATGCCGTGAGTGACGGCCACCGGACAATTCACCAGGCCGAGGAAGCGGTGGCGGCTCTCCCACATGCACCGTCGGTTTCGCAGCAAAATGTTCCGGAACGAGTAAACTTGGTGCCGGTCTCGTCGGACAAGCTTACTGGCCGCGTCCACACTCAACCTGGCACTCCAGGTGTACTCAAGGCCACCGAGAAAGCCCAGACAATGGGGTGGACGTTGAAGACCGGCTTGGCAAACGACGCCAATATTGATCTGAACGAAGCCGTGGCTTTGCCGACAGCGACGCTGGGTTCAGTGATGGACGAGGCCGTCCTCCAATATCGCAGTATTGTGGATCTGACTGCCCAAGACCACCGTCTCATCAACTGGCACGTCGCGAACCTGGAATACAGCAACGCTACAAATCTCCATAATCTCAGTCTTGGTGGCTGGGACATTGATGCTGGCAATGAGTGGGAAGGCAAGCACACCATGATTGTTGGTGGCTACCAGAGCGTTCCCAGAGGCCTCATGCACTCTCCAACGCCTCTCGACGTCCGCCCGAAATCTGCTGTCAAGAAGATCACGTATCAGCCACAGAACAACGGGCGTGCCTCGGTTGAGTGCGAGGACGGGACATCGATTGATGCAGACTACGTCGTATCGACGATACCTTTGGGAGTCCTGAAACATGGCAATGTCGCGTTCGACCCGCCATTGCCCGAGTGGAAGACGGAAGCAGTCACTCGTATAGGATACGGAGTACTCAACAAGCTCGTGCTTGTTTACGAGCAACCATTCTGGGATACGCAAAGGCACATCTTTGGCGTTCTGCGAGACGCTCCGAACCGCCACAGCCTGAACCAAAGCGACTACAGTTCTTCACGAGGTCGCTTGTTCCAGTGGTTCAACGTCACGCAGACCACAGGTATGCCGTGCCTGGTGGCCCTCATGGCCGGCGACGCCGGGTTCGATACAGAGCACAGCAGTAACGAGGACCTCATCGCCGAGGCGACAGAGGTCCTGCGCAGCGTCTTCGGCCCCAGCGTGCCTTTTCCCGCCGAATCGGTCGTTACTCGCTGGGCCTCGGACAGGTTCGCCAGAGGAAGCTACTCCTCAGCTGGACCGGAGATGCACCCGGACGACTACGACGCCATGGCGCGCCCCATCGGCAACCTCTTCTTCGCTGGTGAGCACACGATCGGCACCCACCCGGCCACCGTCCACGGAGCCTACCTCTCGGGACTCCGCGCCGCGTCAGAGGTTCTCGAGTCGATGCTCGGCCCGATCGAGGTCCCGACACCCCTCGTCCGACGGAAAGGAAACAACAACGTGTCCAACAAGCGGAAAGAGATGGAAGGCCCCAGGGACCCAGAACAAGTCCGCCTGGAAGCCTACGAGCTCTCCGCCTGGGAACACACCAAATCCAAAATCGGCGAGCGGCCCCTTCGCCCGGCCAAGGTGGCCGCCAACGCCTACCTCCTCTACAGCCGAGCCTTTTTCGAGGTCGCGCGCACGCGGTGCGAGGAGGACCGCGCGGCGCATGCGGCCAGCGGCAACAGCAAGAAGAAGACGGCGCCGAACGAGGTGCGCGTCATGACGTCCAAGATGTGGCGGGCCGCCTCCGTGGAGGAGAGGAAGCCTTTCGAAGACGAGGCCGCCGCGCAGAAGACGGCGTACGCCGAGGCCGTGAAGCAGTATGAGGAGACGTCGGCGCGGTGGGATAAGGAGTACGTTGAGACCATGGGCGCGTATCATCGGGAGCATCCGTACGTGCCTCTCCAGCAGAACGGACAGAACGGAGGAGGGAGCAGCAGCAGTAATAGTTATAGTGCTGCTACGGCGCGGCAGCGGGAGATTAGTGCGCAAAAGTACCGCAGGACTAAGCATGTCAGCTACGCCGAAAGTGACGGCAGCGAGATGGAGTTTTGACGGGTGTTCTTTTTACTTGACGAGGCGCGGTGGGATGAGGGGGTGTCTGATCTCTCACCCTGGGGTTTCTATGAATGGGGGGTTAGGCCGTTTCTTGTTCTACTATAAACGGTTTGCATGATAGGCAAGGAAGGGTGCATTCGACGGGGGACTGTGGTGGCGGATATCTGTTGTCTTTCATGTTTAATGCGGCGTCGAGGAGTTCTGCATACCCCCATACATGTCATATTTGCTCTCATCGAAACTTGAAAAGGTCGTTGTAGAACCGACCTCTTCGAGTTCCACACAGTAATTACTGTAGCTTCCGTACATAGAGCACTTGCATAGAGTGTACACAGCAATGGCAAACGTTGTATCAACGGCACAGATTCTCAGATCTCGGGTTATAAATAGATGAAAATAACCGATCCATGTTCTAGATCAGGATGTATTCGTGAGGATTTGGTACACTGAGGGCTAAACTAGCCGCCCTTGGTAGCTTGATACAAAGGGAAGAGAGGTAATAATCATCTCTATCTGATGCGATGCGCGCGTGCTTTTTCCAAAACCCGCTTTACATGTCCTCGGAGGCAGTGGCACCAGTGATAATCTCAACCAGCTCTCCAGTAATGACGGCTTGACGGGTACGGTTGAACAGAATCTGGTACTTGTTGATCATCTCACCAGCATTCTTGGAGGCGTTCTATCATGGTGTGTCAGTCTGGAGTTGCTTCTGGGGGGGAACAATGATGTCAAGGAGGGTTACGTACGTCCATGGCGTTTCTACGGGCAGAGATCTCGCAGGCGTGACCCTCGGCCAGAGCCCAGTAGATGGAGTTGGCAAGGGCGTACTCGCGGAGATTGGGGATGAGCTCCTCATCGACCTCGAAGGCGGAGAAGTTGGCTTGAATTCAATGTTAGTTTAACTCACACGATATCTTGTTTCGTTCGTGTCGAGGGTAGCTTACGGGACTGGGTGATGGCCTCCTCGGAAAATGCCTCAATAGTGACAGGCTCGTAGCTGGTGGCGTTGATGAACTTGTTGTGGAGGATCTTGATGGAGGAGTAGTCGCCAGCGAGCTGAACGATCTGGTCGGCGATGGCAGAGGCATCAGCAAAGGTGGGGACGTCCTTGCCGACGCCGGCGAAGGAGAGACGGATGTCATTGGCGTTGGTGCGCTGAAGCTGGGCCTTGCACTTCTCGCCGAGGATGACGAGGTCCGCGGTGGCGTTCTTCTCGGCGAACTCGCGGCGGATGGTACGGGAGAGACCAGAGTGAATACCACCGCAGAGACCCTTGTCGGAGGAGCAGATGATGATGAGCTCTCTCTTGGCCTCGCCCTCGAGGGGCTTGGTCTCGGCGGAGTTGAAGACCTCGTTGGAGGTGGCACCGTAGACGCGGGAGTCGGACATGGCCTTCTGGGCGCGGTTGAGCTTGGTCGAGGCGACAATCTTCATTGTCTTGGTGATCTTCTCGATGTTTCGAATGGACTTGAGGCGGCCTTCGATTTCACGGAGGGTCGCGAAGTTGGCAGCGTTGGTGGGCGCGCTGGCCGTGACTCTGGAAACGCCGCACAATCAGCATGACAGCTCTTATCTTTTTCCTTTACTCGCTCTCTCTCTCTCTCGTTTGTTCAATTGATATCGTTCCCAGTATGTTCCTCATGTCCCGTCCTCTTGCATCGTTGATGGTCGACCGTCGGCACTCGTCTGACGTGTTGTCCCTTTCCTCCGATTTTCCGAGCTCAGGAAGGTGTGGATTCCGACTTACCGCGAGGGAGCCGCAGCTGCAGCTCGCAGAGCTGGTCTCGCCGCCCGGGAAAGCATTGTGAAGTTTGAGATATTAAGAAGATCGAGCCTCTGCCGTTTGTGGGGATCAATTGACCACGACCGATTTCGAGATCAATTGAGGCTGTCGGACGGTGCTTCGGGATAGCGAGATTGGTAGGTTCGAGGTTATTTTCCTCCCCGGCTAGCAGTCTTCGCACCCGACTCCATCCATCTCGTTTTCCCGGCTAACTGAGTTTGACCGGCAGCCGGGTGGCTCAGGATAGTCACGTGCAGGAGAAACTGTGGCGCAGGCATTGGATTGGTTCGGGCCTTCCTCTGTCAGTCTGTCCTGGCAGCACCTGCCACCCGCTTACCTGTGCCTACCTATCCGTACCTTACCCGGGCTTACCTAGACAGTTAGACTCCTAGGGGCAGCCCCATTAAGTTTCGCTCGTAGCTAGAAGGTCTTCGACGCCTTTCCCACCCCCGGCCTTCCTTTTTCGTTCCCTCGATCCCTCGAAAAAAAAAACTCGTCTTCCCTTTCGATTTACAAAGACGTGGGTGTCCTTTCCTACGTCTTCCAACACATCAAGTGGCGGCCTTTCCAACCATCCGGCTTTTGCCTCTATATCTACGCGATTCTTCCGCGCGGATCGGCTTCTACAACAACTTTTTCTGCTCCACCAAGCCCCGGTTTTGGACTTTGCGATTCAGTTCTTACTTAACCGTCCGTAAACGTCGCGAACCGAGACCTTTTCCCACCATGAGTTCCTCAGACGACGACGCACCTCTTGCGAGGTCGAACGGACATAGTAAGTACGCTAAGAAACATAAACTTTTGCGCTTTCGGACGCTTTACCCTTTGCGCCTGCCACTTTACGCCGGACGTGTCACTTTTTTCCCTCCTCTCGCCCCAGCGAACCCACCTGACTCGTCGCGTACTTCCTGCATCCCGATTTTACCTACGAAACCAAAGGGAAACTTAACAGCGTTCTAACCTGATCAACCACAGTCTCTGCATCAAGGATATCGAAAGCCGACGACATCGCCATGGATAGAAACGCCTCCAAGGCACGAGCGGCCCCGCCGGGTCTCTCCATCCGCAACGGACCTATCGAGGACGACGATGCGATGGATGTCGATGGCCCATCGACGAACGGAAAGCGCAAGTCTCGTTCGTCCTTGCCCAAGGTCAATTACAAGGATGAAACCGAAGATAGTGACGACGACGCTCCTTTGGTAGGTTACACATGGCAGGCAGACGGTGGCGGAGTCCGAGGCTGACGGCGACTCTAGGCCAAGCGACAAAAGACCAAAGTCAAGGCACCAGAAACAGATTCAGATGACGAACCCCTCACTGCGAAGAGGGGCAAGAACCTGCCTCCTTCGTACAGGGAGACAGCTTTACCCGACGAATCCTCCGATGATGATCAGCCATTGGGCGCCAGGCTCGCGCAAAAGAAGGCGGACATTGAAAAGGCAGCCGCCAAGGAGGCTCGCAGCATTCGTGCCAGCGAGGCCAAGGCAAAGAAGGCAACCCCGAAGAAGGCGAAGAAGGAAGAGTCCTCCGACGACGATGTGCCTTTAGCCAGGTCGGGAGCGAAGAAGCGCCAATCGAACGGTGCCAGAAAGTCAAACGGAGTCAAAGCAGAATCGGATTCCGATGTGCCCATCGCAAGAAAGGCTGCAGCAAAGAAGGCGACTCCGGCCAAGGCCACGGCAGCAAAGGGCAAGGCTGCCGCGGCACAAGCCAAAAAGGGCGCGAAGGCCAAAGCGGAAAGCGAGGCTCCCGAAGACGAGGAGGAAGAAGAGTACGAGTGGTGGAACGCCCCTAAGAAGGAGGACGACAGCGTCAAGTGGAAGACCTTGGAGCACAACGGCGTCATGTTCCCACCCGAGTACCAGGTTCTCCCCAAGAACGTCAGACTGCTCTACGATGGCAAGCCGGTCAACCTGCCTGTCGAAGCCGAAGAAGTTGCCTGTTTCTTTGGAGCGATGCTGAACTCCAAGCACAACGTCGACAACCCCGTCTTCCAGAAGAACTTCTTTGACGATTTCAAGGCCGTCCTCAAGGAGTCAGGCCACGCAACCGACAAGCAAGGCAACAAGGTCGACATCAAGGATTTCATGAAGATGGACTTCGAGCCCATCTTCAATTACTACGAACAACAGAGCGCCATCAGAAAGAACCGGACAGCTGCAGAGAAGAAGGCAATCAAGGCTGAGAAGGATGAGACAGAAGCTCCCTTCATGTACTGCAAGTGGGATGGCCGCAAGGAAAAGGTTGGCAACTTCCGCGTTGAACCTCCAAGTCTATTCCGCGGCCGCGGCGAGCACCCCAAGACTGGAAAGCTCAAGAAGAGAGTGTATCCTGAGCAGATTACCATCAACATTGGCAAGGACGCCAAGGTTCCGGAACCACCCAAGGGTCACAAGTGGAAGGCCGTCGTCCATGACAACAAGGCTACTTGGTTGGCTATGTGGCAGGAGAACATCAACGGTGCATACAAGTACGTGATGCTCGGCGCTGCCAGTGCAATCAAGGGTCAGAGCGACATGAAGAAGTTTGAAAAGGCAAGAGAACTCAAAAAGCACATCGACAAGATTCGCAGGGATTACACGAAGGATCTCAAGAGCGAGGTCATGGCGGACCGACAGAGAGCCACGGCCGTGTACCTGATCGATAAGTTTGCTCTCAGAGCTGGTAACGAGAAGGACTCTGAGAACGAAGCCGAGACCGTCGGTTGTTGTTCCCTCAAGTATGAGCACATCACCCTGCGCGAGCCCAATACCGTCATCTTCGACTTCCTCGGAAAGGACAGTATTCGATTCTACGATGAAGTCACTGTTGAGAAGCAGGTCTTCAAGAACTTGAAGCTCTTCAAGAAGTCGCCCAAGACCGACGGAGACGACATTTTCGACCGCCTGACTACTACCCAGCTGAACAACCATCTCAAGAACTACATGCCGGGCCTGACGGCGAAGGTCTTCCGTACCTACAACGCGTCCTTCACGATGTCCACTCTCCTCCAGAAGCTGGTCGATCACAAGAACCTGACGATTGCGGAGAAGGTGAAGCTCTACAATGACTGCAACCGTGAGGTAGCCATTCTTTGCAACCACAAACGCACTGTCGGTGCTGCCCACGAGGCGCAGATGGAGAAGCTCGGCGATCGCATCAAGGGCCTCCGGTACCAGCAATGGCGCATGAAGCAGATGATGCTTCAGATCGACAACAAGATGAAGAAGAAGAAGGGCGCCGACTACTTCGCTCGTCCGGAAGAGTTGACCGACGAGTGGATTCTCGAGCACCAGAAGTTCCTGGTGGAAGAGCAGCGCACCAAGATTGAGAAGAAATTCCAGAAGGATAACGAGAAACGCCTGGCCGATGGCGAGAAGCCGTTCCCCGATAAGGAGCGTAAGGAGCGCCTTAAGGCTGCGGACGAACTCGCCGCCAAGTTCAAGAAAGAGAACAAGTCCAAGAAGGTCGAGCCGGAAGGCCGAGGCCCTACGGTTGAGAAGCTCGTTGAGCAGGCCAAGAAGATTGATGACAGAGTCAAGACTTTGGAGCTCCAGGCCGCTGATCGCGATGGCAACAAGGAGGTTGCCTTGAGCACCTCCAAGATCGTAAGTTGTTCGCCTACTTAACATGAGTTCAAAGCTAACGTATTCCAGAACTACATTGATCCTCGCCTTACGGTTGTCTTTGCCAAGAAGTTTGACGTTCCTATTGAGAAGTTCTTCTCCAAGACCCTGCGCGAGAAGTTCAGCTGGGCCATCAAGTCTGTTGAAGATGACGACTGGGAGTTCTGATCACGTTCTTTTCAGGATTCCGGTTGCTTTGCCGAACTAACCCATCGTACCTCATCATTTTCACTGTATTTGTTTGTTTGTACCAAAAGCATTTCTATTTCAGCATTCGACCTCCGGGCCAGGGAGTCCTGCCAGTTAGGGACCACTCTGCACGATGGCCCGATTCAGTATCTGGACAAGGTACTCAGGACGGCAAGGAGAAAAGGTATATATCAGCTGCGGTCGAGAGCACGAGGAAGTGCCAATGCATACAGCGAGGGGGGGGGGGGGGGGG
>JFFI01001879.1:0-27669 GCA_001563125.1 Colletotrichum salicis
TCCAATTCCACGCCCCCAAACATCTGAACACCGCAACGATGATCCCCTCCCTCGCATTCCCACTGCTATGGTCGGCATTGGCACACGCCATCCCGACCGATATCCAACAACAACCCGAGCTACCGGAGCTCCAACGCCGCAGCACCCTCACAGTTCCCGTCCGATCGAACCCAGACTTCATCCTCGACGGCCCGGCCGCCCTCGCAACCGCCTACGAACGATGGAACATGCCCGTTCCGGCGTCACTCGCCTACCACAATAGGTTAACCCGGCGCGAAGGATACGAATGCAAGTTTGCCCTCCTTCCCGGCCACTCTACTCCCCTTTCCCATCCGTAGATCTCGGAAACCGCAACCTCAAAGTACACCCAAAGCTGACCGTCCTTGTCCAGCCGCCGTTGTTGCCGCGAAGAGTAGCAATGACTTTTACTGGCTGACGGACATCTTTGTCGGATCAGCGACGCAGAAGATGCCCGTCATCATCGATACAGCATCATCCGACTTGTAAGTATTTCCTATCCCTTGAATCCTTGAATCCTCCCGCTCACACGATGAACAGCTGGTTGATGTCCACCGATACCGAATTGGGAGAAGTAGCCGTGAACGGCTTGCCCGCGCTCTACGACCCAGCAAAGTCGGCATCGAGTCAGGAAGTCCCTGGCGCAAGTTGGGAATCATCGTACGGCAAGTTCTCACTTCACCCCCAAGCCCACCAAGATATCCCAACTGACAAGCGCCGTTATAGCCGATAGTTCCACGAGCTCCGGCAAGGTGTACTTCGACACCGTTGGTTTCGGCCTGGTAACGGACAACAACCACTTCACCATTGCCAACGCAACAATCCAATCCGCCGTCAACGTTGCCCCGCGGTGGGCCATCGAACCCAAGATTAGCGGTGTCATGGGTCTCGCCAAGAGTAAGCCCTCGTCCGTCAAACCTGGTATGCCGTCCATGCTTGATCGCCTCAAGCCATCGCTGCATTATGAATGGATCGGCATCGACCTTCGACCCAATTCGGATAAGGGGTTCTTCTCCTTCGGGTACGCCATGGGCACAGCGAACAACAAGGAGCCGCCCGTGGACGACGATGAGCACTGGAGTTTCGAACTCCAAGGAACGCGCCCGAGCTCCATGAACGGCAGGCTGTGGAATAAGTTCAAGAAGCGTACCATTGCCACCATCGATACTGGAAGCAGTTTTGTGCTTCTTCCTGGCGATATGGTTGCCAACTATTATGCTGGCATTCCCGATTCGGCTCACGACCCAAAGCTGAAAGCCTGGGTGTTCCCGTGCGCTTCGGCTCCAAGCATTCCTGACCTGCAGTTCCTGACAGCAGGCGGCTACGTGGGAACGATTCTGAAGGAGTCTATCAATCTTGGCCCTGCGCCCGGGAGCTCCGAAATGTGCTTTGGTGGGATTCAAGGAAGTGAGAGTGGCGGTCGTTCCATTTTTGGAGGTGTGGCCCTCAAGAGCATGTACGTTCAACTGAATTATGGAGCTTCTGGAACCTTCGTCAGCTTTGGGGAAAAGAGCTCGCTCGATGTTTGTTCGACGACGACAGCTTGTCAATCATAGGAGTTCGGGGCAAAGGCTACTTCGTTAGCAAGCGTTGGAAGAGGGTCCAACATGTCATCCAAGTGGCATTCGTAGAATTCCTGAAGATATTTTCTTGCTAGAATAATCAGTTCATTCATACACGTTTACAACTCTGGTAGGGCAATCGCAGTAGTGAGATGTTGCGCACGCACACGCATGACTCTTGGAGACTCTTTTCCTTCAACTCGAAATCCCGGAGATAGTGTGACATGGCAACCGTGGCAAATGCTCACTGCGCATTGCAATCGCTTGAGGCAATTTAGAGGTGAATTTCCACTTCTTCTGGTATATACAGATGTCCCTCTGCTCTCCGGGACGTGCCATCAATGACCAGAGGGAGTCGGTCCATCTTGGACGATCCGCTCAGGTATGCTCAAACTCCATAAACTTGGTGAAAAATGCGAGACCACTTAGGTTCGCAAAAGAAGAAAAGCCAACTGCAAAAACATATCGGGGTGATGAAGAACTCATGCTTCCAAGCCTAGGAAGCGCTCTAGAGGAATGTAGCGAGCGACGCCCCGTCACGGGTTGTGGTAGCCGGCATGGGTATATGCCAAAGGTAAAACCCCTTTTCAGCCATGCTTGAGCCGAGAATGCAACATTGCTACTATAGCTTGGTGAAGGCGTTAAATCGAGGAGTGCGGGTATATGCGAGAATGAGCTCGGGCCGGTGCAAGTAGTCTGGTTGTGCAATCTAAAAAGGCAAGTCTACCCTCATGCCTGGTCGCGGTCGCCGTCTGAGTGAGCAGAAAGAAGCAACAGTCAGCATTTCGTAATCCCAAGTACATAATTGGCTGGTGATTTGCTCGGCAGAGGCGGTGGTACTGAAAAAAAAGAAGAATCGAGCGGGACGTGGTATCATGGGTATTTATATGGGTTGTGTGGGAAACATGCAGCGATCTAGTGTCGGGGTGGGTGGTCGTCAAGGTCATCCTTGCCGACGAATTCGTATTCACCTTCGCTGGCAGTAGGCGTGGGCGGCATGTTCGCCGAAGACGGGGCATGAGGCTGGTTCTGGCGCGCCGTACCTGGTCGTGACCTGGCCTTCTCTTGGGCTTCCTTTGACAATGCTGGGGCAGCAGCTCCCGCGGCAGCAACGGGCTGTGCCGCGGCTTGCTTGTTGGCGTTGTTGCTCTTCAACCGCTCCTCCATCTCGCGAATGCGACGCTCGAGAGCTTCGAGCTCGCTGGTCTGGCTCTGAACATTCTGCTTTCTGTAACAAACCTGTTAGTTTTCCGACTTTACTCCTTTGAGTGTAATGCTGCATGTGGTAAGGTGAAACATGATTCTGGGTGTTGCGGCTCTACGTACCGTTCGTCGAGCTTCTCATCTGTGACAGGTTCGTCGAGGCGGAAGATGTCGGCCAGCTCCTGGGAGAAGGAACGAGCAATAGTACTGCGCGACTGCGGGTCAGCAACGTAATTCGAAAGGGCTTTTGTGAGCTGGGTCGGGCAATTGGTACGCACGATTGCGGGCGGCGGCCATTGGGCTGCCAGTTGAGGTCGAGCTCAGCGTCGGTCATGTTGTGTGCCATTTCGTGTGTAGTGCGGACCTTTGGAGAGGCAAAGAAAACGAAGTTGTGAGGTTGCGAATGGGAGAAAAGAGGACTCGCAATCAGGGACTGGAGACGGTTGGGTTTGTGGTCGACCAAAAAGGGAGGATGATCAGCGGTTAGTGGTTGACGGTGTCGACAGGGTGCTTGTCACACCGATATGGTAATCCAAGCAGGCGGGTAATACTGTGTGGTGGATAAGAAGGCGGTAAGTTGAGTTGGCTATGTAATGCTCTAGAAGCAAGATGGAAGATGTCGAAGAAGAGCGGTGGTGGTTCGGTCGCGAAAGATAGATGGAGCAAGGCACAGGCAGAGAGGGGTATCTTTGATGCGCCGGAGAGAAAGGAAGCAGAGCTGAACGGAGGTGGGCGAGTATTTGTTTCGTCTGTGGTTGTCTTGTCTGCAAGCGGCAGGGAAAAGGGGATCGGTGATGGTGGGAGAGGTGAAGGCGGGAACTTGGAAGGGGAGGAGGAACAAGGAAGTCAAGTCGGGACAGGAACGGCGGAGGCTTTGGATGCGGGATGGACTTGGACTTTGTAAGGTTGAGGGAAGCAACGAGAGGAGAGGCGAGACAAGGCGGAAGTGGGCAAACCTGGTCTGGTCACGGTCCATTCAGATGGGGTCAGATCAAGACAGTGCAAGTTGGGATAAGAAGGACTGAGCAGGAGAAGTGGAAGTCAGAACGAAGATGTAAGACAGGGCAGGTGTGGTGCCTGACATCAGGGCCATCATCTGGTGGTGCGCATTGCTTTTGGTTGGCACACATGGAGATCACAGGCCGGGAAGGGGAAGGGGCCAGGTACGGGCGGCACACACACGCACACTCACACACACAGTAAGGAGGGAGGGGCCTGGAGACGGTGTACCGGATACCAATTATATCTGCTGCAGGTGAGGACGGAGTAAAGGTAGGCGCAACGAGGAAGGGCAATGAAAGCTCGTCATATCACGTTTTGCTACCTTGTTTGTATTGCAAGTACCTTCCTTTTACCTCACCTAGGTAGAATCTGAAGGGTACCTTTTTGTACAGATACCTCACTTTGAGATTGAGGAACCCGTATGGTCGAATTGCATGTAGAGGAAGGAGACAAGCGGGTTGCGATTCCCCCAAGGTAAGTGGACGGAAGAGTCAAGCCGGAGGTTGGAAAGACAAGAGGTACGTCGGGGGCTCCGCCATCGAGCAGCAGGAAATCAGGTACCTCGAGTCTTGCATCTGCAACTCCTGGCTCCTCGTGCTGTCTTTTTGGGTCCTATGGTGGAGTGTGCAATTACCAGGTTGCCATCTGTAATCAGCTGCAAAGGGAATGGTCTCGAGACCCAGTCAATTGGGCGCAGAAGGAATATTCATGCGACCCGACCGGGACAAGGCGATCCAAATCTAAAAGAGCACCTACACTTTACCTACGGATACACGCACTGCATGGAACTGCATAAACCAGGCTCCTGACACCTCAGCTCCTCTCTCTCGATGCTGCCCTGCGCCTGGCCAGCGGCAAAGTTGGGAACAGGCTTGACAGGCGACCCCCGAGAAAGCCAGATGGTTGCAAAGCATGAAGTGGAGGGGGCATGTTTGAGACCATGTAGCAGCCTTGTCAATGGCTGAACTCTTGCGAACACTGACCTTGAAATACACCTACTGTCCATGGCCTGGACCAAAGTATTTTCAAAGCAAAAGAACGCTAGAGCACTTGCCACATGGGAACAAGAGAACATGAACGTATTCCGTCCTGAAGATAAGGGCATCCGACACCACCATGCATACTGCAGCATATCCGTCCGTCCCTTGCCTTCGGAGGACCTGTGCATCTGCAGCTGGCCTGCATCCATCCACCCCTGGCCACTAATTAAGGTAGACGACAAAGGCACGCCGCACGGTATCCGTACCTGACGGCATCGGCATCCAGGTGGGAGCCGACTTCCTTCCATGTGCAGCTCTCCACGACCCTGGAAATCCCACTTCCACCATCTGTCACTACGACCAACACGGCAAGGTCATTTGCTCTAGGCCCCTCTGTCACTCCCTCCGTCACTTCCTCTACCTTACTATAAGGTACCTTAGCCTTTCTACCTTACGGATACCGGGCCTCACCTCAAGGTAAGCAAGTAAAGGAAGGTGCTCATGATACTAAACGATTCTCGGTAACTACTTCGTACCTTTCCTACCTACCTAACTTACACAGCAAGTGCCTAAGGTATGCGGCATTGGCGAACCTACCAAACCATGGTTGGAATGGGCATCGCGAACCAAGGTTCCTTATGCTCCTCCCCTCCTCCACGAACTCGTCCGAGTCTTGACAGCTAATTTACCAGCCTACTTTCCATTTCATCCCACCAACATACCTTACCTACCTTAAAACATGCCTTTAATCCCCATCCTACTACTTCTCCCCTTCATGCCGGCAAACTCACCTTCATCTTGGGTCTACCTACGCTCCCACTTCAAAGTTGAAACGAACCAAGTGACCCGGTCCATCCTCTTCACTTCTCGTCATATCCGTCTCTTGGGGGTTCATCAACCAGTCAGCTGTGTCTCGAATCTCTCGATCCCGGTGCCATATGGCCAGCCTGTTTCTACGGCCTGTCATTCGTCAGCCACCACATGACGTTCACGTCTGGCTTACAGCCGCATCATGTGCCGCTCCTTTGTTCAAATGAGACCCTGGAACTTCCCCTGTCGACTAACATTCAGCAAGCCTCAAGGCATTTTTGAGCATTCTACGGCTTCCCAATCAACGTTCGACCAAGTCATGCTCACTACCCCTCGAAAACTCGATGCACGCACGCTCGCTCGCGAACCGCGCTACAACCTCACGGACTGATCACTTCTCATCTCCATCGACCCCTCCAAAAATCCAACTCCAATTCCCCTTGTCGCAGAAAGAGAAAGAAAAAAAAGGGGCATTTCGTGACGCTGCCAATTTCGACATGACATCAAATTTCGGACCGCCCTAATCAATTTGACTTCCTGGTCAAACACCCCCAAACTTGATCAAAGCGCCTGGGAAGTCCCGCCGTAGCGCCCCGCCGCCAACGACTGGTTTAATCTCATCAGCCCGAACCACTTCCGAGTCCATTCCCACTGTCAACCCCTTGACGTGTCCGACATCTCGGGCTCCGGGCTTGGGCCCCGGCAAAGAGCTTAGAAGCTCTTAAACTGTATCCCCGCACCCGGCCTTTGCGCTTTCAATGTCGTTTTATCGAACGCGTGGTCTTAAGCAAAAGATCAAGGAACGGCGCGGTCCTGTCAAAGTGGCAGCCAGAGTGACAGCGACCATGACGCTCATGCCGGTACCCATCACAGCGCTGACGCCGCTGTCTCCGGAAACCACGAACGCGAGTAATTCGTCAAGCGAGTGACAGATTAAAGGGAGCCTCCACTCCGTATGCACAAAATTATTATTACGTTGTCATTACTACCGAAATACGATGGTCGGCAGATGAGTCGGCCAACGAATACCCGTACAAATCGTGATATTGCATTCCATCAACGAATAATGGCTTTATTCTAGCGTCAGCCTCTATAGTGGCGCTCGACGAGGCTCAGCTAGTGTTGCCATCTTCAAGGCCGTAGGACGAAAGCCGTCGAAAGATCCTTCCATGAGGGCTTGATGCTCAGACCTCATGCAACGATAATACCTCATCTCAGCCCAGCAACCTTTGTCCTCAATATGCACGACATCGGGCCTTTAAAGGTGAGCTCCAGGGCTGGATTGATTGCAGGCCAAGACCCGAGGCAGGACGCTCTTTCGTTCGGCTCTCAGGCTCCCCAGTGCATCATGAAAGCGGAAACATTGAGCGAACGATGGTGAGCTGTGCGTCACAGCCCTACGGCTTCAGATGCGGTTTCCTCCTCATCGGACGGGGAAAAGATCTGTGGGCCTCTAGGCTGGCGAGAGTTTTTGCTGCACCACTATTTGGTCTTTGAAGACCGTGAATTGAAGCAACGACTACCTTGCTGGCGAATGGAAGTATTCGAGCAGTGATGAATACCGGCTCTGTTTCTAGAGTCACTTCTATCCCGCAGAGTCCGAACCTGTCGGAGATTCCCACTCGCCTTCGCACACGGGGTTCAATAGGCAAGCCAGTATGGCAAGGGCCTCCAATTGGAGCAAGACAAGGCCCGGCTATGACGTCTGAGGGAAAAGCTCAACGCATAGGGGCAACATGCACTGGCACTGGGACGATAACCTTTGGGCCGGTATCATTGGGACGTCAGGACGTGATCATGGTCTATTTGACGACGCAGCAGATGTACGATCAACTCCGTTCCATTTGCGGTGCTAAGCAAATCCGATCCCTAAGGCCCAAGGTATAATGCTTCATTGAGCATCCGAAAAGCCTCCTGACTAGGCAGATATGACCAAATCCGTCCCTGATTCCCGTTGCTTTTTGTTTTTGTCGTCACGCGTACCACGTTCATGGCTGAGCGGGTTTAGTCAGTACCACCGACGGCACGGGCTGATGATGAATTTTAGCTTGGCTGGCTCGTGTGTTCTCTCGTGGGATGGTAGGCTCGACATACTGTAGATCTTCATCTTGCTGTGCTGGACAACGGGCTTAATGATGCCCTTCTCCTCGAGGTCGGCAAGGCATCTGCGGGCCAGGGAGCCGTTGATCTTGAGACGATCGACCAGGACGGCGACGGTCACCAGGCGGTAGGACTGAACATCCTTGTAGAGCTTGTCGGAGGTGGCCTTGTCGAGGATGACGGCGTGCTGGGCCTTGTCCTTGACCTTTCCCTTGGACCTATAACGATGGGTAAGTCGGGTGATCGATGGATGGTAGAGAGGCAATGGCGTCCGAGGGTAGAGTTTCGTTGGGGAATATTTCGACAAGTTCTTCTCAAAGTGTGCGTGTGTGCATAGGATCATACGTACCACTATCGCGACAAGGTCAGCATTTTGTCACTCAAAGACACATATATGGGAACACAGGTTTTGCGACGAACCTTCTTCTTTTGCTTCTTAGCTCCTGCAGCGGGCGCCTTTACATCCATTCAAGTCAGCATCGTGATCCGGCCAAGTCGCGAATTTGTGCGTCGCGCACACGGGAGAGGGGCGTCGTTTCGCGTGCGTACCATTTTGTCTGATTTGTGATGTCGTCGGTCGAAATACCAAAGGCACCTAGGTCGTCGGGAGTAGGAATTTCAAGTGTATGAGGTTGCGGGAAGAGGTGCCACTCCAGAACCACCCCTCCAGGCCTTTCGGTTGGAGGGTTGGCCAACCCTAACAAATTGCACGCGTGTGGGTCCGGTAAGCCCGTTTGGCGGCCCCTGATTGGGTGCACACCACCACCACCGCGGGTTGAAAAAATATTTCGCCAGTGGCAGCGAGAGGCAGGCCCGGACCAAAAGCCCTTGGTGGTTCCGTTCCTTGTGCACCAAAGTCAGGTTTTCGAGGAGCGAGCTGGCAAAAATCGAAACCCACTCTGCGGCGTACTTTCGCACTTGGACAACTTCAACCCACGACCACCACATTTTCCACCACCCCAAGCCTTTCTCGATCTTCCTTCCCAACAAGGTCTACTAACCCCCCAAAGGTCGAGCGAAAATGTCTGACGGCGGCGATATCGAGGTTGAGAGCGTGGGCAACTACGATGTCCTCCCCAAGGACGTTGTCAAGGAGGTCGGCAACGTCAAGCTCTTCAACAAGTGGGATTACGATGTTGAGGTCCGGGACATCTCTCTGACGTGAGTCCACCTCCCACGCACAACTTTTCCCTTTGCGCAGGAACGCAACCGACGACGACATGGAGAATATGGAGGACTCGCAATTGGGAAATTGGAACTTGGAGAATTCAAGAAGCTAATCGCGAACCGAATCGAATAGTGACTACATCTCCCTCCGCAACCCCGTCTATGTCACCCACTCCGCTGGCCGCTATGCCGTCAAGCGCTTCCGCAAGGCCAACTGCCCCATCATTGAGCGTCTCACCAACTCCCTCATGATGCACGGCCGCAACAACGGAAAGAAGCTCATGGCTGTCCGCATCGTTGCCCACGCCTTCGAGATCGTATGTCACCCAACCCTACCAAGACCGCACACCCTCAGGCCAAAGACCCTTTTGGCCAACCCAACCTACAGAGGGACACACAACCTTGGGAGAAACATGAATGAAGACTAACACATATCGCTACAGATCCACCTGATGACCGACCAGAACCCCATCCAGATCGCCGTCGACGCCATCGTCAACTGCGGTCCCCGCGAAGACTCCACCCGTATCGGTTCCGCCGGTACCGTCCGTCGCCAGGCCGTCGATGTCTCCCCCCTCCGCCGCGTCAACCAGGCCATCGCCCTCCTCACCACCGGTGCCCGCGAGGCCTCCTTCCGCAACGTCAAGTCCATCGCCGAGTGCCTTGCCGAGGAGCTCATCAACGCCGCCAAGGGCTCCAGCAACTCCTACGCCATCAAGAAGAAGGACGAGCTCGAGCGTGTCGCCAAGTCCAACCGGTAAAGGGTTTCACTACTCCTTTTGTCTATGTGTTTTACCCCTCGTGGAAAGGGCTATGAAACTCTGCTGGGATTTGGAGAGGCGTGTGTTTGGGGACTGTGGCGGGTTTGTCTTTTTTCCCGGGAAATGTGGAAAGGACTAATCCTTCCATGCTCGTTCCCATGAACACGCTTGGTTTGGAGAAATGAGAAAGGGGGGAAGCTTAGAAAGGCGGGCATTAAAAACATGGAGGAGACCTGTTGAAAAAATGGGGTTCCATCTACACCCCCCTTCTTCCCCTTATTTCTCTATCGAGACGTCAAAAAAACTGCTTTCTGGGGGACAAATCAAATCGGAGGCGTGGTATTACATAACAGGGCAATTCAACGTCTTTTTTCTTCAATCATGACGACAAGGATAAAAGAAAGCGGTGTTTTGCGCTGGTGACCCTTTTTGTTTCCACTTGCGCGCGTTCCGGGAAATGGGGGAACGCTGCTGGCTGGCTGCTACGACATCTTGTCTCTTCACACACGGCTTACAGGTGGTCTTTTATTCCAATAAAAGCCAAAGCTCGTCAGAGCAAATGATCAAAAAACCCCTCCGGCGTTTCCCCTGACGTGAGATGAGAATGATATCCCCCCTTTGCTTCCAGTATGGCCGTATCGTTGACAGCTTGATGTGCCCCATTGAGTGATACGGTAACGTAATGGCATGTCACTGCTTCATCATACATGATGGTGCCTTGAGAATGCATGCAAACTCGACAGATCCATGCCGTCTTGATGAAACTAATGAAGTAATAGTATTAAAGGACCATGGTCCAAAAGCAGAAAGCCATCATCATGGGGTATCGTAAACCATCAAAGATCCCCCCCCCCCCAGCTCGATCAGCCAGACCCCAACCCAACATCAATCATTGCCAAATCAGGCGATGATGCCTCACCTCGCCCTCTGTTCTCTCCTTTTAGCATCTCAACCTCCCTCCAGCCTAGCATCACTCTTCCATCAAACTCCCTTCAAAGAAGAGGCGTCTCCTCCCCAACATCCAACCTCATAAACATACCCTTATGCTCAATACCCTCCTCCCACCACGTCCCCATCTCCTCATCGACCCGGAACCCAAACTTCTCCCATGCGCCCACCACGGCCGCCTGCGAGTGCACGCACACGAGACCCCTCCACTTGGGCACCTCCTCGGCGCTCGTGGCCCCAATCGCCTCGAGGCCCATCTCCTTGATACTCGGGTCAAAGTAGCTCGGGTGCGCCCGCAGCCACGCCAGCGCCGTCGTGACGAGCAGCCTCGCGATCCGGTGTCCTCTAAACTCCTTGACCACGGCCAGCCGGCCCAGTTTCACGTACGGCTCCCGCCCGTCGTGGAGCGCCGTCGCGCGGTCCGGCACAAAGACTTTTGTCGCTGACATGCGCCTCTCCTCGCCCACGTGCTCCGCCGCGCTCTCCTCGATGGGGCTCGTCGCTGCCGACTCGGAAGACTCCTTGTTCCCCACCGTCTTCTTCTTCTCCCCATTCGGCGCAGCATCCGCCGCAGGATCCTCCTTCAACACCCCGTCCCAATAAACGCCCCCATCCTTGGGGTGCGGGGCGTGGGGAAACGGCACAAGGCGAATAGTACCGATGGGCGTGCTGCGCGTACTACTGCGGCGGGGCCGGACGACGTTGCCAGCCTCGTCGAGCACCTCCTGCTCGACGACTTTATTGACAGAGGCATACGAGACCCAGTGGCACGCGCGGCTGTCGTCGGCGTCGAACTCGTTCTCGGCGGGGACGCCTTGCTCCGCGACAAAGACGGCCTCGCGCACCTCCATGGCGTCGCAAATCTCCTTTGGTATCGTCGCCGGCTGCTCGTCGTGCGGCGCGCCGCGGATGTAGGCGTCGAGCCTTGTTGGCTCGAGGAGGGATACGAACGGTGTTCCCATTGTGACTGTTTTGTTGGACGGTGTGAGAGGTAGGTTTGGTGTGCAGATATAGGATGTTTTGTCTTTTATTCAGTGGTGTTGGAGATGAGATGGTGGCCAATGGGATGTGTTCTGGAAGCCGGTTCTTCTCGTCTCTCAAGTAGTGTTGCCCGTTGAGTTTTATGTAGAGTTGTAGTAGTCGGATGAAGTGAAAATGTCCGTTTTGACTTCAAGGCAGCATGTGTTGCAAAAGGTTGAGGATTGCATTAGTGTTAAGAACTGCAACCCAGCGGTCTCATCTTGTGATGCAAGGAAAGCTACCTAGTATAATTATGAGAGGTTCGAGCAGGTACTCTGTAACTAAGGGTAAGGGTACGTGCTCTCACCAAACAATTCGTTTGGCATGACCCCGTGGAAGCAGAAAAAAAACCGGGGAAAGGTACAAAGCACCGCCACCCACTTTCGGGTCCGGTCGTCATCTGGCAGGGCCGGACGGTCATCTGTCTGTGTGACGCCTTCCTTTGCCCTTCACTCGTCACTTCGTCTCTCCCACCATCCTTGAATACAACTCAGGTGCGCAAAGCAAAGAAAAAGACGGTAACCCAGACCGCAACAACGTACTTAGGTATCCAGCTGCTGTCCACCGGCCGGCGCTTTGTGCGGGTACGGATACTCCTCCCCCCAGCCCTTTCCCATCAGCCCCCCACCACCCACGGCACAAAATGACGTTGGTAGGCACTCTTCCCCGGCTCCCCGGGTGGCGTTGGCGGGTGTGGGTACCCTTGGGACCGAGCTCCGGGTGTCGACAGCCACTGCCAGATACTAGACCGCTCTACGTAAGTATGTACCGATATGCTCTCAAACATGCTGCATATCTCTTTCTTTCAGGGTCCCTACTTCACGTGTGCTCCCTTCTCATGATCGATCTAGCGGCTCCCATTGGGGCAAGGCATCAAGATCGGCGGTAGGAGATTCCCAAGAGCTAATTTCTAATGCGTCCCTTGATGAGACGGTGGCGAGCTTGGTCTAGACCAAAGTAGAAACCCTGTCATCCATCGCGAAAACTTCATGGAGGGGTATTGTACATCCTGCCCCCCCCAAAAAATGAAGTCTACAGAAAGGAGGGGCAGCTTGTTTGTCCTCATAGCCATTTGCGGTCCAACAAAGCTTTTGGTTGTTCCATGGCAAGATGGACATGCCAATAAAGCCCGAGCCGATCAGCTTGTTCATGGGCGCATTACGTGTGCCATTGCAGTTTTGCAGAACCTTCTGAGAACAAGCAGCCGAGGCCTTATTTCAGTGACAACTAGATGAGGGTAGTTCATTGCTCTTGCACTGTGATCAGAATTGCTACTGGCATTTTGAAAAGAGGAGATGGATCATGCTCATGGGCTTCCTCATTCAAGGTCGATGTGGTAACACCAGCTTCAGTCCATAAGGTAACAGACATGTCCCTGGGTGACGTGGCTTAGTTCCAACGCCTTGTTTACGGACAAAGTCCAAAGAGCTCCAGCAGTGACGTTTATGAGGAGTTTAACGTGTTTTATGGATAGCAACACCCGACTAATATTACCTCTGTATCGGTCGGCGACTGTAAACCTGGAAAGGGTTTATGAACCCTTCGTAACAAGATGTAAAACAGCTTCAGAGGTTCAATGACACATCGAAGACGTGCTGATATATGGCGAGGAACCACAAATGATGATGATCCATATTTCAGAGACATTGTCGGGTGTTGCTTCACAGCAAAGAGCGCATTATGTGGCCAGAGGAAGACCCTACTTGCTCAATCAGTAGCATCCGGCCATGGGGGGCTGTCTAGACGAGGTTCCAGCCAAGCAACAACATGGTGATTGAGCCATAAATCAATCGGACGACTCGCCGACACCGGATGGCAGACAACCTTGCAGATAGACAGACACGTGTGGAAAGTCGAAGCGATCATGATATATCTAATTTTGATAGGGGGTTCGCAAGTACGCAAAAGCAGAACGTGTTGTCGCCTTGCTCAAACGTTCCAAGAAACCCGACGGAATAGCAAAATAACTCCTCGCCCAAAGAATCGGCACGCCATATTCTGGTTCGCCGCTATCACTTCTTTCACCCCACTCGGATCGAATCGAGAAAGATGTTTATGCGGTGACTTCGATGCTCTGCTCAACGCCGTCGGCGCTGCCAGAGTTGACCTTCTTGCCAGTCTTGGAAATGGTCTGGAGGACCTTCTCGTAGGGCAGGCTCTCCTCGGCGATGACGGTGGCGGTCTGGCTCTCGAGGGAGACTTCGTACGACTTGACGCCTGTTTAAGCTTGGGTCAGCATGTGTTCTTTCAAATGTGCGGGAAATGCGCCTTTGTCGGTAGTTGCATGTGCATTCGTCAACGTCGCACACGGTTCATAACAGCCGAACAACGACCGCCTCGGACTTGTGGCGGAGAACCGACAATGGTAGGGACAGATCGCAGCTCTGGAGTGGGGGAGGGACGGCATGGGGGAAACTCACCATCCAGCTTCTTCAGGACACGGTCGACGGCGCCGGAGCAGCCGCCGCAGCTCATGCTGACGTTGAATTTGTAGGTGTGCTCAGCCATTGTATCGGTTTTGGTGGATTTGGTGGTGGTGTTTGGGAGGTGAGGTTCGTGGGGTGCGGGTGGGAGAGTTTGCGGTATGGCGTTTGGCGGGGTAGAAGAGAGCTATTAAGGAGGGGCAAGAAAGCTGCAGTCGTTTTTGTCGAAGTGCGGTGAGTCGCTTATATTACGAGAACAGTGAACGGTTTGAAAAAGGGGGGGTATCGTTGAGCTACTTGAAAAGTAAAATCAGAGGAAATCGTCGGAAGGACGGATGAGCAGGTGGTCATCTGGATGATTATATATCTGTCCTCCTTGTGCTGCCAAATCGCATTATTAATTCCCATGGGAACGCAGTCGATGGCGCAAGAGCAAGGCCGCGCAGCACGCTGCTCACTGACATCCGAACCCTCCCCAGTACCCGCTAGCGCCAAAATCAACCGACCACCCCCCCCCCGGAGAAGAGTCCCGTCTCGCTTCTGAAACTTGCTCACCTCAGCCCTTTGCAACTTCTAAAAAGCTGCTCTCCCTCTCTCCGAATCACCCCCCTGAAACAGAGAGCACCCCAATTCCCGCCGTACGGAGTAGTGAGCGAGCGCATTTCATTTCAAAGGCGACAAGTGGTAGGTAGTTGTACAGATGTACAAATGTACTACAGAAAAGGAGATGCGGATAATACGGGACGGAATACTCTGTCGCGAGTTGCAACCACGAGAACCCTTCACACGTGAGATGTCCCAGGATCCAGCTAACCCCTTCGCTAAATCCGTTCTTCTTTTCAACACTTGGCAGATCGTCGTTGCTTCCGCCCCCTTCTCATTCCTCGTTCATGGATGTCGCATGCGGTCGAACCCGCAAGTTAGTCTCCTCGCGCTAGGATAGGGGTCCGTGTGTATGCTGAAGACGACTTCAAGTTGATATCAGCTTGATACGTAGTAAGATTATGGTAAGAATAAACAAGATGGACATCATTGGTTTAATCTCATTATTTGGGTATCGATGTTCTGTACCTCTATGAAACTATCGAAGGCAGCAGGTTTACTGCTTGGATTTCCTGGCTCGTTGTCTCTACCAAAGGTAGATATGCAGCAACTTCATCGTCGCGGCTAGTTTGCCCCAGGTTGTTGACGTGCCTCATCACGACCAACAGTCTCATCGCCGTCGACCAGAGGCGGCATGTCGTCATCATTACCAGCATCCCCATCGCCGTCAACCAGAGGCGGCATTTCGTCATCTGTGCCTTCCTCCTCCTCGTCAAAGGTTGGCTCAGCCGGCCAACCGCCAGGTATCATAGACGCCAGCAAATCAGCAAGTCGCTGCACCACGCCGGCCGAAGGGGGCTGCCCTCCCTCTCCCTCCATGAAGTCGTCGTCGTCGTCCTCGCCATCAGAGAACGCTCCTTCCCATGCGTCACCAAAGTCGCCGTTGCCAGCCTCATCGTCGTCGTCTTCGGGGAACGCACCCATCATTCCTCCCATTCCTGCCATAGCACCAGCTCCTGCGGCCGCGCCGGCTCCGGCTCCCCGGGCCTCGGCTCGTTGGTGCTGTCTGCGAAGCATGTTGAGTAGCGCTCGTTCCTGTGCGAGCATAGGTCCACTGTGCCCGCCCTCCTGCCGCCACGGCATCTGCACTCCTTGGCTCGAAAAGATGTTCTCCTCTTCCCGAGGCGGGAGCGGATCAAAGGCATAGTTTGGCTCTTGGTTGAGAATTGCCCTTGGGATGCCGCTCAATAAGGCCGGAGTGTCCTCCAGCCACGTCCATCTGGCCGTACGGGTTGTTGCCGGCATATCCTCCGGGAGCGCCTGCGTCGGCTTCTTCGTGATCTTGACGGCCTCTTTGAGCAAATTGATTGCTTGCGTGTTGTTCCAAATGTCCTTGGCCTGGTGAACGTACAGCTTCGTCCAGAACTCGCGCTCGTCCGTGTCGGGTTGAACTCCCCACAAAGGAGGCGGCGCCTCCAGGTTCAGCGCCTGGAAGATAGCACAGTACAGCCACGGCAACCGCTCCATGCCGACCACTGCGGCGATCTTCGCTCCCTCAGTGTCGCCCACCTGAAGCTTGGCGAGGACCATGGTCTGTTTGATGTAGGTGTCGTCCGTCTCATCCGCCACGAACTCGCCAGTGTTGAGAAACTCGATGAGCCACTGCGCTTGGCGTGCTCGGATTGCGAGGGTGTGAATGAAGTACTTCATGCCGTAAGGATCGTTCGGGTTGAGGCTGAAGAGAAGCTTCGCCCACTCGAGGGCCGTCCTATACGTCCCCTTGCGGATGAGACTCTTGAGATAGGTATATCCTGCCAACCAGAGTTCGCGATTTTCGGGACGGCGGAAGTCCAGTCGAGCCTTGCCCTGTTCCAATTTCTGTCTAAAGGCGGATGTCGTGGATCGGCCGAATGTGAAGAGCGCTCGCTCGCAGAGGTCTGCGGCCAGTGACTGATTCTGATCCTGAATGGCAACCTTGCTTACCTGGAGCAAGGTCGAGATGTGATAGGGATACCGTATCAACAGCTGGACCATCTGCATGGGGTCACCAAGCTGAACGCAGCTGAAGAACATGATCTGAACATTGTCATAGGCCTTCTCGTGAACAAAAGCGAACTCGGTAAGACCGTCGGTGCCCTTCCTGATCTCTTTCATGACCAGACCCACAGCGGTAGCGCGAGGCCACGTCTCCTTGCCTTGGATGAATACGTTGCGTCGCAGCGATATTTCGGGCAGCTTCTTGCGCGGGTCTCCTCGAAGCGCCGTCTCCAGATCAACTTGCTGAGTCGGACCTCTTTGTCGGCGCGCCGCCTCCTGCTCGGCTCTCTCCTCATCTTGGGCAGCTTGAATGGCATCCTTTCCGAAGAGAGCTCGCATCTCATTGATCGCTCTCAGGTACTGGGTGTTGATCTGCAACAGGTCGTCGATGTCGCGGCTGCTTTGCGCGAGATTATCCGAGGCGGTAGAGCTTGCATTGCGCGCCAGATTGAGCTCCTGAAGAGCCCGATCAATCTCATCTTCCTTATCATCTGCTGGTTTAGGGGGTTCGTCCTCCGCCACAGCCTTCTTGGCCTTCTTCTTCTTTTTCTTGTTCTTCTTCTTCGCAGGTTGCGGCACTACTTCAGGCTCGGGCTCAGGTGCCTCTTGCGCATCATCGGACTTCTCGTCGTCATCTTCATCGTCGTCGCCGCCGCCGAGAGCTGCAAACAAGCTCTGCCGGGGCTTGATGGGCGCGGGCTCGAGTTCCTCTTCGCTGGATTCGTCTGCGGTGGCCTGGGCTTCTTGGAGCTGTTCGAGCTCCCGCTGCTTTTGCAGCTTACGTAGCTGACGGCTCGACATTGCGCAGTGTTTCACTTGGCGTAAGCTTCTCAGTGGTGAGTTTATGAGCTGAGGAGAATAATCGTCGTCGTGGAGTTTTTGTCGGAATTATTTGGCGACGGTAGCAGAAGTCTTGTGTATGAATACTGGAGGGTGGATAAGTAAAGTGCGTCACGCCGAAAACGTGTCTGACTGAGGTGCATGACGTTTGGCGGGGTTTGGCGGGGCAAATTTTTATATGTCGATTCATCACCTATCTCCAGTACTCCGTACCGGCGATCTATCTCCGACACCATCAGGGCAACCACACTTTGGGGGTGTCAGATCCAGAATCGACGAGGTGGAATTTTTTCTTGCAACGTGAATTAAGCTTTTTGACTTTGAAAAGCATCCTCCATTTAAGAGTCGGACAACAACATGTTCACAATATCATGAGTGGGTGCACTTCAAAATTGGTGGCTAGCGTGATTACATTCGATAATGGAAGACCCAAGAGTCTATATCCACCTCGCCTGATTTTAGGTTCTACCACCAAAAGAAATCCTCTTTTTCTCACACCTCCAAACTTGATCACTTGGATTCAGACCTTATGAGCACTCATGCTCTCTGTCGAATGCCAGATAGAAGGCGTGTCTCTGCTGTCATATCGTGTTGTTCCGGGTTGTGCCCCGATCCAACGGGTAAACGAGAAGTCAATGCTTGCAACCCACGCCTGATATTCCCTTTTTGTCGTCACAGCGCAATCATGAGACCGCAGCTCCCGTTGCTTGCGGCTACCACTTGCCAAACTCCTTCCGATCCCATGCGTGTCAAAGTTGCAGTCCTATGATTCCTGCCCATCTGGCAAAACCAATGCAGAGGACATGCCTGCCCAGTGCCCCATCGCCAAGGCAATCCGAGAAAAATCGAGAAACGAGGAGTGATAATACATCGTATAAAGTGTTGCGTGAAAGGCATGCCTTGAAGGGGCGCGTTCTCCATTCAAAATTCGAATTACGTCCGTTGAAATTGTGAGTCCTTCGCCTGATCAGGACTCGCAGTGTCAGAAGACAGGTTGCTCCAAGTATCATGCGGACGTTCGCGATGCCCTGGCCCCTAGAGCCTAGTTCGCGGTCGGAGACGGGGCACCTTGGCCACCACGACCACGGTAGCTGCCTCTTCCACCACGACCACCATTGAAGCCACGGCCGCGGCCACGACCTCTACCCCGGTAGCCCCTGTGTCCGCCGTCGACACTACCTTGTCCGAAGGTCTCCATATTCTTGCGCTGCTCCTCACCGCGCCATTCGCGGCCGCCGGGCTTCTGACCGTTGTTGTCTGCCCGATCTTTAGCCTCACTGGAGATGTTGTCGAAGAATGATCGGGTCTTGTTATAGGCAATCGGCGGGTTTGTGCCTGGGACCTCGGGGGCAGGGATTTCGGCTGCGGGTCCGTTGGCAGGGGTCTCGTTCAGAGGCGATCCTGCAATCGCTTCCTTCACCAGATCATCTTTGTTG
This sequence comes from Colletotrichum salicis, assembly GCA_001563125.1. Classification (NCBI taxonomy): domain Eukaryota; kingdom Fungi; phylum Ascomycota; class Sordariomycetes; order Glomerellales; family Glomerellaceae; genus Colletotrichum; species Colletotrichum salicis. Next base: position 18,851 of record JFFI01001879.1, read on the forward strand.
AACTTCGCATTGGCTCCAGCGAAGTCAAAGTCCGCATCTGGGACATCAACCTTGGCCTGGCCCTGGCCCTGGGCCTGACCTTGGCGGCCGCCACGACCTCGGCCCCGGCCTCCTCCTGGCTGAGTTGTTCGGGCAGCATTGACCCTCATTTCGTTGACCTTCTTAGTCAAGTTGTCCATCGCGTTGCCGTTGCCCTGGGGTACAGCCGGAACTGCAACATTGCCAGCGTTCATGTTCGCCATAGCCAAAGCGACAGCGGCCTTGGCTGCCTCGGTCGCATCGCGCACAGAAGCAGCGGTGGGAGCCGCGGCAGCCTTGGGAGCAGATTGCGCGGCGTTGCCATCGTTCATAGGCACTGGGAAGGCCTTGGGCATAGAGCCCGCCAGAGGAATAACAGGCTGGACGCGACCGACATTCTTCGGTCCCGTGGGTACAGGAAGCTCGACAGGCTTAGCGAGGCCAGCTGTGTTCAGAGACGCAGCAGTCGCCTTGACCTCTGCCACAGAAGGCTTCGAGTCGACAGGTGGTGTCGGGGCGGGTGCATGGAACCCAGGCGGAGGTGCCGTCTTCGGTTCGCTTGGTGCGCCTTGAGGGGCGGCCGGGGTGGCGGGCTTCTGCTTGTCACCAGCAGCGCCAATCGGCACAGGTTTTCCATCTTGAGGACCGGGAGTGCCACGGTTCTCGGGAGCCTGACCAGGTACACCACCAGGGCCGTGAGGTCCGCCAGGACCTGCAGGTCCACGGGGGCCGGGAGGGTAGTTGTTGTAGTTGTTCCACTGGTCAGGGCCGGGAGGGAAGCCTTGGCCCGGGGGACCGGGAGGGAACCATCCTGGCGGAGGAGGGTAGGGCATGCCGCCCATCCCCGCGCCAGGAACTGGACCACCGCGGCCAGGACCGGGGGCAGGACCCCATGGGCCAGGTGGGGGGTAGAAGTTGTTTTGGAACGGAGGCTGACCGAAGCCAGGCGCGGGAGGCGGCTGATTATTAGGTCCCTGACCGGGACGAGGACGAGCCTGTGATGCGCATCATAATTAGCCGTGTTTCGAAACGCTGTATCAAACAGTTTGAGACGAAGTGACGCTTCAATTCAGAAGGAAGGCAACGGAAAGTTTCGACATCGTGTAAGTTGCGCTTTTCCGACAAGACGATAATGATTTACATCCGCAATATTTCATCATGATAGGCGTCGAGGGAGAGGGAGTACGCAGAGGTAATACTTACGTTGACGATGGCAGGGTCTTCAGGCATAGCAGGAGGCTTGTTCTCCTTGATGCCTGGGTGGTCTTCGATCCTCAAGTCCTTGACATCGCTGCCACGGAAAATGATGTAGTCATAAACCTGGTCGGAAGGTGCTATCTCTTCTTCGGGTCTGTTCCTTCGACCCTCGGTTCCGAAAGAGCGAACATTCTCGAGCGAGACGGTGGACTCGTCCGAGTTGATCTCGTGAAGAACGCCGACATATCTAGAGGCGATGAGCAAGGGGACTGGGGAGCAGTGCAGAGTCCTCCAAGTCCTTACCGAATGTCGCTCTTGGAGATGAGGGAGATGCGAGATCTATATATATGTATGTGGTCAGCAAGGATGTCGAGCGAAATTGCGCTTGAGATTGGGAGGGTCCCAGGTCTTCGTACCCTAAGAATTCTGACATCTCGGTTATGAGGGTTGCGTAAAAGACGCAACCAAGCTTTGAATTCGCGTCTTTGGGGGAATGGAAATGAAAGAAAAGTCAAGCCGCGAACCAATGCGCTCCTGGAGAAAAGTAAATACAATGCCGGGAAGAGGACGCGCAAGAGGAAGGAAGATGGGATTGGAGGTGGTTGGGGTCGTTGAGAGAAGAGGGAGAGCGAAGCAGGTAAGGTATTTGTGTGGAGGAAAGGTTTGACGGAGAAGGGTGGAAGGACAACAAGCAGAAAGCGAGAGGCTGAAATCCCCACTTCTCACCGCATTGGGTTGGAGCCCTCCACCTTTACTCCTTCCTGCCCTTGCACCCCACGGTTGAACCTCGGTGAAAGGAGCTCCTGAGCTAAAAAGGTACCCATACCTCTTGAGGTACCTGACCTGAGGTACCTTAGGTAGGTACGCAACAGGTCACCTCAATAGGCATTCACCTTGGCAGGTGGCCCTGGCTGTTGTTCCTGCCAGGACAGAGCTTCTTCTTCTTCTTTAAGGTTCTTCCAGCTCAAAGAGGGGCAGGCGATGCTATTCACAAACAAATTAGTGCTGCCTTTATGGAGTTCGGATAAGGCACCAAGGTATCCCCTTTCTTCAATCATCGCAATACGCATATTACAGCACCCTGGCCATGGATTCCATTACAAGTAGACATGAAACTTGCCATCCTAACAAGTATGTCACAGGCTCCTTTCAGTGTCCTGGGCACATGGAGGCCATTTTACTCTTGTCAATCCTACAAAGCGCTGTTGAACAGCAGTTTGCTGCAGAAGTGTATGAGCAAAGAGCAGGCGTGCACCTTCCACGATGGACGAGAATCACTTGAAAGACGTCATGTTTGCGCTAAACCTTTGCTACCAGTTTCCCTAGAGGCTGCTTTCTTTCTCTGAGTGCCTCCCCGTATCTCTGTGCTTGTGCAACACGAAATCCAAGTTAGCCTTGGTTCGACAGCCCTAGCTACTCAAAAAAAAATTCAGCTGGTTTGCCAAGCCCAAACTTCCGAGAAGAAGATCGATACTCTCAATGCGTCGTACGTATTTGTCTCCTTCCAGGTGTTCTGGACACCAATAATGGCCTTGCTGAAAGCCAATGTGGCATATTCAATCCATAGTCGGCACTGGCTTATGCCAACTGCAAACTTTGATCCAATGCACTAGAGCCATATAACATGTCTTCGTTCCACCTCCTCTTTCTGCCTCTCATACTGATTGACTTGGACAGCATCCCTTTCTTCGCTTGTTCAATGCTGCCTAAGCTTCGTCTTCGTCCGTAATCGTTGTCTCGTCGCCCTCTATCTCGAGGATGATTTCGTCAATGATTTCTCGAGTCCAATCGTTAAGACTCTTCGGGTCTATGTGATAGGCCAGATCAGCTTTGGTCGAAGTATCATTCTCAAGTGAGAGGATGCTGATTTCGTCCAAGCCAGTGGCATTTCCTTGGTGAAGCAGTGCGCGCTCTTCCCACGCCTCATCCCCCAGTGCCATATGGGTTTGGTCCTGGACGTTGAGCTGTTTCGGGGGAGGCAGACAACTGTTGTCAAAAGCCCGGCAGCCGGCTTCCTTGTATCCCGCCAGCGTAGGCCATTCTGCACGAAGATCTTGTGGTCTCTCTGTTATATCGGGGTACTGCATGTTCCAGCATGGATCAGCTCCATACAAAGGGTGGGCAGTGGCTAAGGTCGGTTCCTGCACCGAAGTCGGACCTTGAGCCCAAGCTGATGCCCTGCTGTAAGTATGGCCAGAGCTACCGCCTTTCTGTCGCGCTCTCTTGTGCTGTTCTGCCTTCGTTTTGATGGCCTGTATCACGGCGGCATTCTGTTGTATTTTGCGTTCTTTCTTAGCTAGAACGACTTCCAAGTATTCCTCGAATGTGGTGGGGGCAGCAGGCGATCTGCTGAAGCCAAGGCGTTGCATTTCGACCTGCACTTTTTGGAATGCGTCCGTCAACTCCGTCTTGGGGCTCCGCCAGACCTTAGACTGGCAGTGGCTAGGTACGGCCTGAGGAGTGGCCTGAGGAGGGACCTGAGGGGGCACTGCAGGAACCTTCGCGACTTGTCTTCTATCGGCTGCAGGCCCGGTCGGTGCGTTCGGAGGAGGACGAGTGTGAAAGATGCGACTGTGATAGACTGGGATATGATGCAGTTGGATCTGCTGTCTTCGGTCTGCTGCCGGAGCTGTGGGCGTGCCGGGGGGTATGTCGTTCTTGGATGGATGGATGTGGTGGCCTTTGCAATTTTCGACGCCGTCAAATGCAGAACTTGATGTCTCTGTTGAGTGTTGACTTGTGCTTGATGAGGCTGTAGGAGAAGACGGAACGTTGGTGACCTTGAGCTGGACTTTCCGACTGCGTCGTCGTCGTCGTGAGGAAAGTGTCCCTCGGTTGGAGGGCATAATGGTCATGTTCACATTCGTGGAGTTCTTTACCAGTCCAAGGTGGAAAGGGCGTCCCGGAATAAACTCCGGAGTGGCTCCTAGACTAACCATTTTCGACACTCTGAGTGGTTCTGAGGAGATAGTCTGTTTGTCGGCGATTGGGCGAGAGCGATGCTGCTATGCTGTTGAAAGGGTATTTATTGCCGGTATGTGAATAACGAATGGAAAAGGTGCTTTTCCCACATTCGGAGAATGGAATTCATCTAATCGTGCTCATAAGTGATGCAGTGTTGGATCGACAATATTGCGTAAATGCTTGGATGGGTGGTGAAAGTGATCGAGTGTCCAGTCTATTGAGCTGAGATGGATCACTCGAGCCACTGGGACTGATAATGGATGGTGAAGGGGTAGAAGGAGAGGTAAAGAGCAAAGGGTCGAAGATGAGTGTAAGGTAAAGGAAGGCAAGATTCGTGGATCGGAGTAGTGGGAGGTGTGAGGCAAGCCCGGTGTGTGTGCACCTTGACTGACGGAAGGTAGGCACCTTCCCACACGCCCTTTCCGTATCAACCAGACGGACCAGGCGATCGGAGTTACGCTATTATACTTGGACTCACTTTGAACAGTTATTTCGATGCTACGAGATACAATCACAACAATTACAGGCACTACATGCAAAGTCTCGCTGGAAACCCCTAACCCAAGGACCTTACTTTCTAGGGAATTACCTGTTTACTGAGGATCATATTTTCTTCTTGCAACTGGATACAAAGGACACTGAACAAATTATTTTATGGGAGTACTCGACAGAACTTTCCTGGTAGAAAATGAAGATGCCAGAAAAAAGACGAGGAGGAGACAAGCTAAGACAAAGCCAACGGCAACTTCAAACACTGCGGTGTAGCGTGAGCAACATACAGCTGGGTCATCATTGCATTGGATTTCCAAGAAAAAGGGGTTTGTTCTGCAGACTTGGCCCCCAAGATCCTATGGTAAAGCAAAATCAAGGTTGAGATTGTCCTGAACAGTCCACCCAGCCTCGAAGACCACAACTTCATAGTCCGTACAACGAGCCATACCGAGAAAGACCTAGAAGAAACATCGTCGATCGGAGACAAGATGTTCCGTTCAAAGTTTTGAAATCTCCGGTGTAAGAGGGCACAGGAAAGCAAGCAAGGTGTCACTCCGACTACATCGTTAGTTTATGCCTTTTCGAGAACGCTAAAGGGACTATTGGAGGCTTTGACATGATTTTCAACCCTCACAATCCTTGGAAAACCTGCGGAATATAGCAACAAACCGTAGAACAGTCTTCGTACACACGCATCTGATCTTAGTGTATTCAAGCTATGTACGCCAATGAGGAGGACCTTATAGACGATGAGTCGGTTATCATCTTGGGCGGCCAGGACCAGATGATGTTAATTACTCGTGCTGTTTAGAGTGATGCGACCGGCCTAAATGCATACAGAAGCATTGTGCACGTATAAGGTACAGATCGAAATGTGTCAATGCATCAGAACCCCACACATCCCGAGGCACGTCGAGCAACCGTGCAGTAGCTTCTCAACAACTGCTCCAAAATCTAGCACCGTTGAAGCCCTTCTCCCAAGCTTCCCAGACACAAAAGTGCGCTTCGAATTTCCCAGCGACGACCCCCTCGTCTAACTCAGGATAATCAGAAGCCATGGCAGCCAAAATCACGCTCAAGCTGAGCAATCGCTGTGAGTAATTTCTTGCAAGACGCACTTGGTGTGGAATAAACTGGGAAAATTACTTACACGTGTGTCCACAGCACCGAAGCAACCGATCAAGAAGCTCCCCGAGTCTATCGAGGTCCCCGCCGATGCCACCGTCGAGGATGTCAAGCGCCTCATTGCCCGCCAGGCTGGGTTCAGCGACTTCAACCGCGTCGGCCTTTTCGACCCCTCGACCCAAAAGACTTTGAAGAACCGCAAGGCACAGATTAGCAGCGAGGAGGCTGTCATCTCTGCTGGCCAGGTCTTGGTCAAGGATCTCGGTACGTTGCGGTTTAGCACCCAACCCCAGACATGATGGGTTTCCAGGAAAGGACATAGACGTAACATTGGGACTGACACACCTTTTCGCACAGGACCCCAATTGGCATGGAGCACCGTCTTCGTGATCGAGTACCTCGGACCAATCCTCATCCACATCGCCGTCGTCGGCCTGCGCCCCTACATCTACTCAGGCCCTGGCGCCAAGAAGGCCCTTTCGCCGACCCAGCTCCTCACCCTCGCCATGTTCCTCGGCCACTTCCTCAAGCGCGAGTACGAGACCCTCTTCGTCCACAAGTTCTCCGCCAACACCATGCCCCTCCGCAACATCTTTAAGAACTCCTTCTTCTACTGGGCATTTGCCGGCCTCCTCAGCGCCTGGCACGTCTACTCGCCCACCTCGCCCACCGCCCTCGCCCGCAACGACGCCATCGACGTTATCGGCACAATCGTCTTCCTCTTTGGCGAGGCCTCCAACGCCATTGTCCACCTCAACCTCGCCAGCCTGCGCTCCCAAGGCGGCACCGAGCGCCAGATCCCCCGCGGCTACGGCTTCTCCCTCGTCACCTGCCCCAACTACATGTTTGAGATCCTCTCGTGGATCGGCGTCATCATCACCAGCCGCAGCTGGGCCGTTGCCGTCTTCATCATCATCGGCGCCGCCCAGATGGCCCAGTGGGCCAAGGGTAAGGAGCGCGCGTACCGCAAGGAGTTCCCCGAGACGTACAAGAAGAAGAAGTTTGTCCTGCTACCTGGCCTCTTCTAAATTACGGGATGTTTTGTATCCAATGGTAGTAGCTTGGCCGCGCTGGCCATGGTTTGCGCTGTTAACCCCTTTCACGAAAAGAAATCATGGCGAATGGTGACGGTTGATATGTATTAAAAGGAACCTAGACGTATGTAGTACGGAAAGGCGTAAAAAAAGAGGAGGGCAAAAATTCCATAAGCATCAAACTTCGTTGTTCGTATTCCAGTCCGTTTCGTGAGTATGTCATCATTGTCGTTCAGTCGTGAAGAAAAGGTATCATCGCGTCTGTCCATCACCGCCAAGAAAAACCATCACAATGTAGAAATCGACGTCGTTTCGGACCCCTTTGCTCGGCCATCCGTCCCAGTACTCGACTCGGCCTCAGTCAAACTCTGACTCTCGGAACAATCCTCGTGCCCCCCATCAATCTCCATATCAAGATGCCCATCATGATGCTGCTCCTTCATCTTCCCCTTACCATCCCCCTCCTTCGTCACATCACCACGACGCCCATCCTCCCTCATCCTCACATCCCCATCCCCATCCCCAACCTCACTGCCGCTCCAGCTCCCACTCCCACTCCAACTCCCCCCATCACAGCTCTCACACTCACACCCGCTCCCACAGCTACTCCCCCCCTCCCGAACAAGCCGCAACGTCTCCTCCAGCACCAAAAAATCCCGCTCCAGCACCTCGGCCCAATTCTGCACATTCCCCAGCTCTTTCACTCTCCGCGCCGCGTCCCCCGAGAACTTGGCCAGCTTATCATTCTCCTTGCGCAGCGCCTCCGTCGCCCGCGCGACGTCGCGCTCCTGCTTGTCGAGCGCTGCCGCGTTGGCGTGCAGCATCCGCGCGCGGGTCTGTAGTTCTCCATCGAGCATGTTGCCGATGGAGGCTACGACAGCGGCGCGCGCCTCGGAGATATGATGTTGTTGGTCTGCGGAGGGGAGGGTCTGGTGGAGGGGTTGTTGGGGGGGTAAGGCTGATGCCGCGGAGGAGGCGGGGGCTGGTGGTGCATGTTGAGCGGTGCCGAGGAAGTTGTGTTGATGATGATGGGCTTGCGGGGCCGCAGAGGCGGAGACGGAGGTGTTGGAGGATTGGGAGTGCTCTGCGCGGGACGCGCTGGACACAGTGGGGTGTTGCGATGTTGAGGTCGTCGATGAAGACGGTGCCGGCGGAGGCGGCGGCGCATTTCTCCCCGACAAGGATGACGATAGCGAGGCGAACATAATGGCGGCGTGTTTGAGTTCTCTGGTATACGGTATACAGTGTATGCGCGAGTGAACACCCACACACGCGGCAGTGCCTAATTCGGGATAAGAATATGGAAGAGTACCTCGTAGGCTTCCAATTCCGCAGTTGTGGAGATGAGGAAGCTCTTCTCAGGATCGTGAGCTAGGCAAGCAGGAGGAGAATATGCGGGTGGCGGGGAGGTAATCTGCGTGGCCTTGGATCATTGAGACTTTTGCGCAATCTACGGCACACTAGAGGAATCACCGGTCCTGCCTCGATCAGGTAAGTCGTGGTGACGGCGAATCAGAGGAGGTGACGGGATCGGCTGATAGCTCCCCGCATGAGATGGCGGGGTAGTGGGGTCGGTCGGTCCCGGAGGATCCAAGTACAAACTCCACGACATCTCATGCTTTCATGAGTACTTCATAGCTCAATTGTCCCCCTACGGACTCTGGGCTATTCACCCACATGGAGTCTACGCGCTCGGGATACTAGGAAGAACTTTGATTTCAAACAATCCCATATCTCTTCTGTAGTCTCACGTCAGCACTTGAGAATCATAACTCCCCAATCCGTCTTTCTGTTCCACAGTAAAGACATGATGCCGTTAGCCGGATTACAAACGGGCTTTGGGTAGTGGGATGCGTACCTGAGATTGGCAACACTAGTTGCTGGTCCATGTTCGTCTTGACGCAGAGATGTTTACTCAACAACCAGCATCATGTATAAAGCTGTCCAAAGACCCTAGGCGTGACTGTGAATACAAAAAAAAAAAAAAAA